>OX442428.1:7857548-8155048 GCA_949361645.1 Spongilla lacustris | reverse complement strand
ATCAGGTGATGTAAGTGTGGAGGATCAGGTGATGTAAATGTGGAGTGATCAGGTGATGTAAGTGTGGAGTGATCATGTGATGTAAGTGGAGTGATCATGTGATGTAAGTGGAGTGATCATGTGATGTAAGTGGAGGGATCAGGTGATGAAGAAGGTAGTCATGGCTGTAATGGAAGGTGGGGGATGGAGCTTCACAATCACATGATATTGACTACTCATTACAGTCAAATGTTTAACTTTGACTGGGTCAAGTTATATTCTGACATACAGACACCCCATCCACACCCCATGCACACACACACCCCACTTGCACACACACACTGCACACACACACCCCCCATGCACACACACGGTACAGGGTGGACAGTCTTTCAAAATGGTTGCCAATTAAGGTGACTTGGTACAGTGGAGCTTGTGGTTGTTCAGACCTCTAGTATCAAAAGTACTTTTATTTCATAGTTCAATTTGTCCCAAACTAACGAGCTTCTACATCAAATTTTACTAACTATGTTGTAATGGGTGTGGTTGTGGTCATTGATAACATGGGCGTGGTTAGTGAACATTTGAGGCAAGGGACATAAGAAAGCTGTATTGCCTTATCATAACTCCAATTCTCATTACATAAGGTAGAGAACCATTCATAGACTTCCAGAAAAAAAAATTAGAAGTTTAAAAATAGTCCTTTTTGCGTGTGTAATGTGATCAATGGCGGCTTCTCCTCACCTCAGATGGTCCAGTGTGGTAAATGTGACCACTGGGTACATGCTAGGTGTGAAAATATGACAGGTAATGGGGGTTTCCCCCTGGGGTTTCCCCCTGTGGTTTGTACTGGTTTGCCCCTGGGATGTATGGGGCAACCTCTTTATAGTGACACACTCATCTCCCCTTCTCCTCCATCTCCCCCTCTCCTCCATCTCCCCTCTCCTCCATCTCCTCCATCTCCCCTCTCCTCCATCTCCCCTCTCCTCCATCTCCCCTCTCCTCCATCTCCCCTCTCCTCCATCTCCCCTCTCCTCCATCTCCTCCATCTCCCCCTCTCCTCCATCTCCCCCTCTCCTCCATCTCCCCCTCTCCTCCATCTCCCCCTCTCCTCCATCTCCCCTCTCCTCCATCTCCCCCTCTCCTCCATCTCCCCCTCTCCTCCATCTCCCCCTCTCCTCCATCTCCTATCTCCTCCATCTCCCCTCTCCTCCATCTCCTATCTCCTCCATCTCCCCTCTCCTCCATCTCCCCTCTCCTCCATCTCCCCTCTCCTCCATCTCCCCCTCTCCTCCATCTCCCCTCTCCTCCATCTCCCCTCTCCTCCATCTCCCCCTCTCCTCCATCTCCCCTCTCCTCCATCTCCCCCTCTCCTCCATCTCCCCTCTCCTCCATCTCCCCCTCTCCTCCATCTCCCCTCTCCTCCATCTCCCCCTCTCCTCCATCTCCCCTCTCCTCCATCTCCCCTCTCCTCCATCTCCCCCTCTCCTCCATCTCCCCTCTCCTCCATCTCCCCCTCTCCTCCATCTCCCCCTCTCCTCCATCTCCCCTCTCCTCCATCTCCCCCTCTCCTCCATCTCCCCTCTCCTCCATCTCCCCCTCTCCTCCATCTCCCCTCTCCTCCATCTCCCCTCTCCTCCATCTCCCCCTCTCCTCCATCTCCCCTCTCCTCCATCTCCCCTCTCCTCCATCTCCTCCATCTCCCCCTCTCCTCCATCTCCCCCTCTCCTCCATCTCCCCCTCTCCTCCATCTCCCCCTCTCCTCCATCTCCCCTCTCCTCCATCTCCCCCTCTCCTCCATCTCCCCCTCTCCTCCATCTCCCCCTCTCCTCCATCTCCTATCTCCTCCATCTCCCCTCTCCTCCATCTCCTATCTCCTCCATCTCCCCTCTCCTCCATCTCCCCTCTCCTCCATCTCCCCTCTCCTCCATCTCCCCCTCTCCTCCATCTCCCCTCTCCTCCATCTCCCCTCTCCTCCATCTCCCCCTCTCCTCCATCTCCCCTCTCCTCCATCTCCCCTCTCCTCCATCTCCCCTCTCCTCCATCTCCCCCTCTCCTCCATCTCCCCTCTCCTCTCCCTTTGCTCTCAGATGATGAGTACGAGATACTTTCAGACCTCCCCGATACTGTGGTGTTCTATTGCCACCTTTGCTGTGACCAGTCACCAGATGAGGCAGCTTGGAAGAGTGCCATCAACCAGTGCAAAAGTGATGTCATTTCCAAGGTGACTTGCCCCTCCCATAAAGAGTGCTTGTGAGCTTCCATCTGTAGGCTTTGGAGGCAGTGAAGGCTCCGCCTCTGGCGGATGGGATGTTAGATCAGCACTCCCTAAGTCTGGTAAGTGGGTCATTGGTATCCTAGTTATAGGCCATTGTCTGTTGCCTACATCCTGCCATGCCCCTCCCCCTGTCACTTATCCTACCATGCCCCTCCCCCTGTCATCCGTCTCTATCCCTTTTTTATGCCTTGCAACCCTCACACCCTTGTTCTATACTCTCACCCCACACCCTCACCCCTACACCCTCACCCCACACCCTCACCCCTACACCCTCATCCCTACACCCTCATCCCTACACCTCACCCCACACCCTCATCCCACACCCTCACACCCTTACCCTCACCCCCACACCCTCACCCCCACACCTCACCCCTACACCCTCACCCCACACCCTCATCCCCACACCCTCATCCCCACACCCTTACTCTCTTTCCTGGACGTTTGGACATCAGAGCAAAGTTGCTGAAATGGTGCTGGCGTCTTTGAAGACAGCCTATTCTGATGGTGCAGCCGTAGAAAACTTCCAGACCTTCTTTCAAGTGAGCTGTGAAACATTGATACTATTTCATTTTACTCCCCCTCCCCTCCCTCTCTCTCTCCCTCCCCTCCCTCTCCCCTCCCTCTCTCTCTCTCTCTCCCTCCCCTCCCTCTCCCTCTCCCCCTCCCCTCCCTCTCCTCCTTTCCCCTCTCTCCTCCTCTCCCTCCTCCCTCCTCTCCCTCCCCTCCCTCTCTCCCTCCCCTCCCTCCTCCCTCCTCTCCCTCCCCTCCCTCTCTCCTCCCCTCCCTCTTCTCTCCTTGTTCCTCTCTATCCCTCTATCCCTCCCTCCCTCCCTCACTTCCCCTTGAACCCCTCAGGTACTGCTGGATAGTTTCCCATGGTTGACTGTTGATATGTTTCGGCCCCCCGAGACCACACCCCCTCAACCACTAGCTATCACTGCTGCTCCTCTGCAATGGTGGGCACACATATCACACATGCACCCACTACATACATGCACACACCACACACATGCACCCACTACATACATGCACACACCACACATCACACATATGCACCCACTACATACATGCACACACCACACATCACACATATGCACCCACTACATACATGCACACACCACACATCACACATATGCACCCACTACATACATGCACACACCACACATCACGCATATGCACCCACTACATACATGCACACACCACACATCACACATGTGCACACACCACACATCACATATGCACACACCACACATCACATATGCACACACACACCACATGCACACACACACACCACATATGCACACACACACCACATATGCACACACACATGCACACACCACACATGCACACATACACACATACTCCACACACACATACACCACACATACATACTCCACACACACATACACCACACATACATACACCACACACACATACACCACACACACATACACACCAATGTCCATGCACACACACACACACACAAGCACATGCACAGAAACACATACAACACACACCATGCACACACATGTGCACATGCTTGCAATGAATAACTCACCCACATCTCCACTACATGTGTGCAGGCCTTCCTCTCTGGTTAATGAGCACAGCTATATGAAGGTATCTGTCACCACACCACCTCCTCCTGTCAAGGACGAGCCTCCACCTGCCTCTCCTGATGTTGTCATGGATACCAGACAGTGCCTCCTGTGCACACGTAAAGGAGACTACGATGATGAGGTGTGTTAGAGGGGTGTGGCCTGATGATGTCAGAGGGGTGTGGCCTGATGAGGTGTGTTAGAGGGGTGTGGCCTGATGGTGTTAGAGGGGTGTGGCCTGATGGTATTAGAGGGGTGTGGCCTGATGAGTGTGGGTTGGAGGGGTGTGGCCTGATGATGTCAGAGGGGTGTGGCCTGATGAGGTGTGTTAGAGGGGTGTGGCCTGATGAGGTGTGTTATAGGGGTGTGGCCTGATGAAATGTGTTAGAGTGTGGCCTGATGAAGGGTGTGTTCTGATGAGGGGTGTGTCCTGATAAGGGGGGTGAGGGGTGTGGCCTGATAATCTCCCCTCCCTCTAGGCTGCTGGCCGGCTTATCTCCTACGGCCTGGACGAGTGGGTGCATGCCAACTGTGCCATATGGTCTGCTGAGGTGTACGAGGAGTACTCTGGAGTGCTGAGGTGTCTCCACACTGCTGTCAGCAGAGGCCTCAGGCTGGTATGCTGTTGTCATGTGACCTGTTTTATCCCATCACTCCTTTTTCTCCTCCCACTCCATCCCTTCCTCCCTCTTGCCACCCCCTCCTCCCTCCCACTCCCTCCCACTCCCTCCCTTCCTCCTTCCTTCCCTCCCACTCTTCCCTTCCCTCACTCCTCCCTCCCACTCCCTCCCTTCCCCCACTCCCCCTCCCACTCTTCCCTTCCCTCACTCCCCCCTCCCACTTCCTCCCTTCCTCCTCCCCGCTCCCAGCGTTGCGACATATGCCATGAGCTAGGAGCCACTGTTGGCTGCTGTACCAGCTGGTGCACTGCCAACTTCCACTTTCAGTGTGCCAAGGAGAGTGGCTGTGTGTTCTTGAAGACTAAGGAGCTGTTCTGCAAGGAACATGCCGCCATGGCTGATGATAAGGTAGTGGGTGTGGCCTGAAGCCTACATGGGGGTGTGGTCACTAGGGTTGCGGGTTTTTTCTTAGGAGCTGTATTCAGAAGATGACTTTCTTACATCAAGATGGTTGCTAGCAGAGGTGAATGTCGACAAGCCTGGCAGAAAAACTAACCGTACGATAGACGTGGATGGAGCTTCTGTGAGATTAGGTATGGCGGATTATTAAGCATTATAAATAGGTGTGGTGGGTGATTAATAGGTGTGATGGATTATTAATAAGTGGGTTATTAATAGATATAGTGTTATGAATAGGTGTGGTGGATTATTAATAATGGGTTATTAATAGATATAGTGTGTTATGAATAGGTGTGGTGGGTTATTAATAGGTGGGTTATTAATAGCTGTGGTGTTACATGTGGAAGGGTTAATTGCATTAACTTTGTTAGACATGTTTTCCTTCGAGGTGAATACCTACATCAAACTTGCGACAATAGATTTCCATCTGTGTGGTTATTTGTATTCTTGTATGTAAAGGTTCGTGTGTGGTCAAGTGCCTTGGGACTCTGGTGGAGCAATCTGACACGCCCAACTTGATCTTACCTAATCAATACAAGTATGTCCTCATGTGTACTCTAGAACCCTCCATCCATGTTTAAACTCATTTTTCAAAGTCATGTCCATGCCCCTCCCACTACTACTAAGTCTCCTCCCATCCCTACTGTGCCTCCTCCCCACCCCTACTATACCTCCTCCCCATCCCTTATCCAGGGCTAGTTGTCTATTCTGGAGCACATTAGACCCCTCCCACCCGGCCACCTACACCCTAACCATCACTGCCCCAGCGGACGATGGGGACCTTCAGCCAGACCAACAGCTTCTGGAAGAGGCCACACCTCCCGAGGACGCTGCTGACATTGAGTGTGTGACAGTCACCTTGGGGGAGGGGGAGGAGGAGGCAGGTCTGGGCCCCTGGAGCATCTTTAATTCAAGCGATGTCACGGTTAAGGAGGACCTGCCAAGACCTAGGCGTCATGTGAGCCGGGAGACTGAAGGGGAAAGGACTGGTAGGCATTCTGAGGCATCAAAGAGTCTGTCAGCAAAGCCTACTATAACCACCCCTGTGGCAATGGCTACTCCCCCTGTGGTGGCTCCTCCCCCTGTGGTGGCTCCTCCTTCCCTCCCAGTGGTCCCAGCAGCTGACATGCCACCTGCTCTTCCCTCAGGTGTTGGATCTCCTGTGGCTCCTCCCAGCCTCCCTTTAAACATTTACTCACTGGCAAGTGGCTTTCTTGCAAGCCTGCCGCAAAGCAGTCGGCCTTCTACGGTGCAGCAGACAGTTGGCACAGCTACAAGCCATGCATCAAGCATTACTAGAAGCAACCTGCCATCAACCATTGCTACAAGCAACCTGCCATCATCTGTTGCTATAAGCAACCTGCCATCATCTGTTGCTATAAGCAACCTGCCATCATCTGTTGCTATAAGCAACCTGCCATCAACTGTTGCTATAAGCAACCTGCCATCAACCGTTGCTATAAGCAACCTGCCATCAACTGTTGCTATAAGCAACCTGCCATCAACTGTTGCTATAAGCAACCTGCCATCAACCGTTGCTATAAGCAACCTTCCATCAACCGTTACTATAAGCAACCGGCCATCAACCATTAGTCTTTCTTCAAGCAGCCATCCATCCCCAGTGACACCCACTTCAAACATTTCATCAGACTGGTTGGCCTGGCCAATCAGTGTGCCATTGGCACATGACCTGGCAGGCTTGGTGCCACACCCCTCACGAGGCATGGCTCCCAGCCTCACTAATGGTGCAGTGTCCAGTTCTGTGGTGGTGGTACCTGTTGTCACGGCAACTGGAGAAAAACTGATGATGTATAAGGTCCACAAGCCACTTCCCCAGTCTAACCCTCCTCCCCAGTCGAACCCACCTCCCCAGTCTAACACTCTTCCCCAGTCTAACCCTCCTCCTCAGTCTAACCCTCCTCCCCAGTCTAACCCTACTCCCCAGTCTAACCCTACTCCCCAGTCTAACCCTCCTCAGCCTCAATTTCCTAACCCAGACGGTCTCAAAGATTTTCGTATTCCAAAACGCCGTTCACTGGCCACGCCCACTCCATCAACAGCTTCCACCCTTGTACCCACAGTCCCACGCCAGGCCACGCCCCCTCCCCCTCCACAGCTGAATGTGGAGGCTGAGGAGCATTCTATGTTTGTGAAGTGTTACCGCAAGGGACAGCCCACCAACAGGCATCACCTGAGCTATAACCTGAGATGTGAGGACGATGAGAAGGTCTGGCAGGGAGACGACCTCATAAGTCAGTGGGTGTGGTTTCTAGTGCAGTCCGTTACCATGGATATGTCTTGCAGGGGTCTGGGAGTCTGTTGTGTGTGAGCTGCAGCAGACGAGGGCAAAGCTCGCTCTCCCCTTTGTGCCTCTGGATAGTAGGTGGAGGGGTGTGGGTGTGGCTGGATGTGATGGGCGTGGTCTCCCTGTACAGAGACCGATCCCTTCCAGCAGTTTGGTCTGAGAGAGCCGGTGGTGGTGAGGCTGTTGGAACAGCTGCCTTCGGCCGAGAGGTGCTGCAACTATTGCTTCAAGTTCCACAAACCAAGTGTAATCACTAGCTGGAAGAAAGCTGTGAGTGGAGGGAGGGAGGGAGGGAGGGAGGGAGGGAGGGAGGGAGGGAGGGAGGGAGGGAGGGAGGGAACTGTGTGGAGGGAGGGAGGAAAGCTGTGAGTGGTGGGAGGGAGGGAGGGAACTGTGTGGAGGGAGGGAGGAAAGTGTGAGTGGTGGGAGGGAGGGAACTGTGTGGAGGGAGGAAAGCTGTGAGTGGTGGGAGGGAGGGAACTGTGTGGAGGGAGGGAGGAAAGCTGTGAGTGGAGGGAGGGAGGGAACTGTGGAGGGAGGGAGGAAAGCTGTGAGTGGTGGGAGGGAGGGAACTTGACTAGTTGATATCTCTTTCTTCTCTCCTACGTTTTGAAGAAAATTGCATTTAACCCTTCGGGTTGTGCTCGCACAGAATCTTTCAGTGGGTATGTGATGTGCATGTGTATATGTGATGTGTGTGTTATGTGATTTTGTGATTTGTTTGTGTGAAGTGTGTGCATGTGTGTTAAGTGGATTCATGAGGTATATTGTTTCCCTATTGCAGTGTTCGCTCCACACCTGACATGTTCAGTTTTCTGATGTCTGACCTTCGACCTGAGAAGCCTGAGGTAGACCTTGTAGCTATGGACCAGGCCATCGCCAATGCGGAGATGTCTGGACCCATCAAGTAAGGGCCCTTTCTGCCCCCTCCCCCTCATTGGCCTGGGGACTGGTACTCTTCCTTGCAGTCTGAGGAATCAGGCGGTGTCAGACCTTCCCATGGCTATGAGGTATAGGAGCCTGCAGAAGATGTACAAGGAACATGTGGGCGTGTTCAAGTCGTCCATCCATGGTCTGGGGTTGTACTGTTTGAAGGACATTGAGCCTGGGGAGATGGTGATCGAGTACGCTGGAACGGTCATCCGGTCCATTCTCACTGACAAAAGGGAGAAGTATTACGAAAGCAGGGTAAGGAAGGGGGAGGAGGGATGTGGAGGAGTAGGAAGGGAGAGGGGAGGGAGGAGTAAGCAACTTAGAGAGAGAGAGGGAAGGGAAGAGGAAGTAAGGTGGAAGAGGGGAGGAAGGATAGTGCCTATGGGTGTGGTCAGTTTCCATGGTTCCTTATCTCCAGGGTATTGGATGCTACATGTTTCGCATTGATTCTTACGATGTAGTGGATGCGACCATGTCTGGAAATGAAGCCAGGTTTATTAACCATTCATGTGAGGTAAGTTTAAGTGGATGGTGTGACTAATGGTAGTGTTTTGTTGTTGGTTGTGGTAACAGTGCACCACCTAGTTACCATGGTACCGCCTAGTTACCATGGTACCGCCTAGTTACCATGGTGCCTTGGAATATGGGATGTTGTGCTCTTGTTGTCATTAGCAATGAAAACAAGAGCATTGAATTGGCTGCATGTGTTTTTAACTTTTGCAAATTGGTGGTGTGTGTGTTCATTAGGTTACATGTAGTCATGCCATTGGGGCAGGTGTGATTGCCTCTTGGAAACAATATTTACTTGAGCATGTTGGCAGAAAGTAGTGTGACCAAGAATTACATAACACGGAGTTGTTTTTTAAAGCAATCTGTGAAGTGCAGTTGTGTGGAGGTATATTAGCATTACATCAGCATCAGTGGTACCTCATTGACCATTGAATGTGGGAAGGTTAGGTCTAGCCCCCTGTTGAGATGGCCTCACAGAGTGTAGGAAGGTTAGGTCTAGCCCCCTGTTGAGATGGTCTCACAGAGTGCAGGAAGGTTAGGTCTAGCCCCCTGTTGAGATGGCCTCACAGAGTGTAGGAAGGTTAGGTCTAGCCCCCTGTTGAGATGGCCTCACAGAGTGCAGGAAGGTTAGGTCTAGCCTCCTGTTGAGATGGCCTCACAGAGTGTAGGAAGGTTAGGTCTAGCCCCCTGTTGAGATGGCCTCACAGAGTGTAGGAAGGTTAGGTCTAGCCCCCTGTTGAGATGGCCTCACAGAGTGCAGGAAGGTTAGGTCTAGCCCCCTGTTGAGATGGCCTCACAGAGTGTAGGAAGGTTAGGTCTAGCCCCCTGTTGAGATGGCCTCACAGAGTGTAGGAAGGTTAGGTCTAGCCCCCTGTTGAGATGGCCTCACAGAGTGTAGGGAGGTTAGGTCTAGCCCCCTGTTGAGATGGCCTCACAGACCAGAGTGAGTGAAAAGCAGGGAATGTCTTGTAATGATTGATCGAAGAATGCGCAATGTGTAGGCCATATATAGTCTTACAACTGTTACCCCTCTTCCCCAGCCTAACTGTTATTCCAAGGTGATCTCTGTGGATGGTCAGAAGAAGATTATGATATTTGCATTAAGGAAGTAAGTGCAGTTGATAGTGTGACGATCTGTTTACACCTCCACCACACACACACACACACACACACACACACACACACACACACACACACACACACACACACACACACACATGTGAAGGTTGGTGCCTGGAGAGGAACTCACTTATGACTACAAGTTCCCTATTGAGGTGGCTAAGATCCCTTGTCACTGTGGTTCTAGACGTTGTCGTAAGACCATGAACTGATGCTGTCCCACAACTGCCCACACACAACCGCCCCAGAATGCTCAACTGTGCTAACACCATGGCTGGTGCCACATGACACCATGCACTCAATGCTAGACTGCGATAATAGCTTTTGTTTTGTTCCCCTTTCTATATATTCTTGGATCTATTCAGTTTTGACACTTTGTCTCTGTCTCCTTAGCAACAGGGCTCCGCCCATGAGGCATGCGGTCCCCAGGACCAGTACCACTGCTGACTTGAGGCTTACCACTGTGGTCAGGGTCTGTAGCTCTGACAGGATGAGACCTGTCTGTACACACAGGTAGTTGTAGGGTACAAGCCCTAGGGGGAGGAGGAGGAGTTAGATATGTGAGGGAGGGGAGCAGTTAGGTGTGTGAGGGAGGGGGAGGAGTTAGGTGTGTGAGGGAAGCAGTTAGGTGTGTGAGGAAGGGGGAGGAGTTAGGTGTGTGAGGAATGGGGAGGAGTTAGGTGTGTGAGGGAGAGGGAGGGGTTAGGTGTGTGAGGGAGAGGGAGGAGGAGTTGGGTGTGTGGTGTGATGTGGCCCTGTTACCTATGAGCACAGAGACATAGAAGAGATGGAGTGGTACTCCAAGTATGGGAGCAGTAATGTTGAGAAGCCAGTTAGGGGACATGGGGAAGAGGCGTAGTGAGATAAGGATGAGGAGAAGGCTCTGCTGGTCATCATTGAGCTGGTGGGTGGGTGTCAGCGGTGTGACCCTCTAGAAATAAAACAAACCCAAGTCCCCTACTGTACCTTTTCCTGGATTGGTCTGATCCTTTGGCCAAAGTACTTCCCTACCAGTTCCTTCCCGAAGCAGTATGATAGGAGGTAGCACATCGAAGCTCCAGTGGCGGTAAGAATGCACACCAATGGCAGTCCCCACTGCACTCCGAACAGTGCCCCAGACACAATGTTCTATAAAATATGACACTGAGTGGTGGCGGGTGCGTACGAAGGACTGACCATGAAGACGGACCCTGGTATAGCAAAGGTCTGCTTGTATAGATAGGCTATACTAAATAACAGCAGCACGTGATAGAAATGTTCTTCCTTGAGCTTCTTCAGCTGTCCGACAATGGCCTGAAGTTCAGCGAAGTCGCTAGGAAACGTCAATTCAGACCTGTGTGCGTGGGTAGCGTGTGAAAACCAAACCAGCACCGTGTCTGCTTTGAATTACCGCACCCATCTTTAATTTCCTTGGAGAGGACTGACGCTGTCAGGTAGAGTACAACAGTAGCTACCCCGAGGCACGCTAATACGCCGAGCACCGCAAACGGTTCTTTCATTGCGTATAGTGGAACGGGAACGAGGGCTAAAGTCAAATATGGCATCCCAGCGGACTCTCACATTCGTGACAAGCAATGCTAAGAAGCTGGAAGAGGTACTAGCATTAGTATGCGAATGTTAAAACAGTTTATTCGTGCGTTGCGTTGTTTAGGTAAGGGCGATAATAGCAAACTCCATACCGTGGAATGTGGTGTCTGTATCACTGGAACGTACGTAAGCCTTGCACCTCTCTGGGCTATTGGTACGATGTGGCACCCACATTCTGCAGTACCCGAACTGCAAGGCGAGCCAGACGATATCACCCGAGAGAAATGTCGCCTCGCGTCCGATAAGGTAAGGGCGGGGTCATCAACTGCCCTCGACCTCTCTGTGTTGTGTGCCAGGTGGAGGGGCCCGTCCTTATCGAAGACACGTGCCTCTGCTTTAATGCTCTCAACGGGTTACCTGGACCGTACATGTAAGTGCTGCTGTGGCTACTACGCACCTTTGTCTAACACCATCTCCTCCCCCTGCTCCTGTTACTTGCCACACACAAACCACCCCCCACATACATCTCTAAAGTAAATGTTTTTTGACAAAGCTGGGTCATGATGGTATGCACACACGCACACACACACACTAAAAAGAAACAACCCCTACCCCTAGGTCTCAATAACCTCTTGGCTGCCTATAAGGACAAGGGAGCTACTGCCGTGTGTACTTTTGCCTTGAGGCCAGAAAAGAATGGCGAAATTATCCTGTTCAAGGGAGTGACACCTGTATGATGAACATGTGACAATTTGCATAGCCACATGGTTATTAACACAACACACACACACACACACACACACACACACACACACACACACACACATGCAGGGTACCATTGTACCTGCTCGAGGGCCTCCCAACTTTGGCTGGGACCCCATTTTCCAGCCTGATGGGTTTGACAAGACCTATGCTGAGATGGAGTCCGCTGTGAAAAACTCCATATCTCACCGCAGCAAGGCTTTGAATGCGTTGAAAGAGTACCTGCTGTCATCTGGAGGTGCCAGTGTAGCACACGGCTTGGATGTTGTGTGAATGTTTTATGTGTTTAAAAAACTTGACTCACAAAAAATCAAGATAAGTAGTGGCTAGCCACAGCTGGTGCAAGCTCTGCACACATGTACATCACTAAAGGCACCTCCACATCATCACACGGTCACCATAGCAGAGCTGTTATAACAGTGGGGCCCTATGCACCCCGCCCACTAATATGCGAATGTCGAAATTACCTACCACTCTCGTGCACAAGCACTACAAATAGCATACGAATAAGAAGTACTAGCTGAAAAGTAAACTTAAAAAAGCGTTTAACATTATCTAAGTCTTATGTACTGCTCACGAACAATTAATTATTCCATAGATAGTTTAGATAGATAGTTCTCTGCTCTAAACTATCTATGATTATTCACGGTCACGGTATCTGTTGCTATGATACACTTGCGAACAACTCGCATGCTGATACGAATACATGTAACGTCCACAATACATGAATAATAAAATACGTTACCTTCTTGTAAACGTTGCATCGTGGCAGGCTATACGCCCACGCTTCAAAGCAAATAGTGAAATGCTTTATACGGGGCAATGATTGTAGAACGAAATAAAGTAAACACTTTGTGCATGGATTAAAGTGTGTCATGAATAATTGATGATGTCAGATCATGTGCCCTAAGTACCTACATTTTTTCAGATCACCTAAAGGGGATTATAAACCGCTCTGCAATTTAGTACAGGCAACACCACATCATCAGTCACTACACACAGGTCACCACAGGCACCACACAGGTCACTACAGGCACCACATAGGTCACTACAGGCACCACACAGGTCACTACAGGCACCACACAGGTCACTACAGGCACCACACAGGTCACTACAGGCACCACACAGGTCACTACACAGTCATCACACCTAGGTCACCACACATGGTCACTACTCCACATAATCACATGGTCAATAGGATACCAGAAAACATGTAAGAGTGAAATGGAGAATAACAAGTAACCAAGGCAACCACATTGCTACAACAGTTTCTATCCTTCAATCATACAGACTGTACACAGGGTAGGTGGCTGGGGACCAGTGAAGACAAGATGGATCCAGGAATGTTGGTGCCTTCTTCCTCTTCTCACACAACACAGCATGCTCATCCAGCAAGTCCTGCAGTAGTGCCGGTCATGTGACCCCATGTGACCCACCCCAAACATGACCACACCCACCTTCCTTCTCAGGATGATATGCTTCCCTTTCCAATATTTCAGGAGTCCATGGAACTGGAGCGTACTGATGATGTCATCGCAATGCAGCCCTGATTCCTGGCTCAACTCTGTAAGCTAATAGCATCAGTTGTGTGTACACATTGGCACGCCCACACACACCTTTTATGGATATGGTGTCCAGTTTGCCCAGTCTGATCAAGTACTCCAAGATAACATCCTTCCAATAGCTCCGGTAGGAGATAAGTCCCAGGTCTGATAGAGGGCGCTCTGGTGATCCCACCTTTTGTTCACGTCGCGTTAATAGATAACCTGTACAAGGCATAAGGGAGAGGGGGGGAGGGAGAGAGAAGAAGGGAGAGGGGAGGAGGGAGAGAGAAGAAGGGAGAGGGGAGGAGGGAGAGGGAAGAAGGGAGAAGGAAGAAGGGAGGAGGGAGAGGGGAGAAGGGAGAGGGGAGGAGGGAGAGGGGAGAAGGGAGAGGGAAGAAGGGAGAAGGAAGAATGGAGGAGGGAGAGGGGAGAAGGGAGAGGGGAGGAGGGAGAGGGGAGGAGGAAGAGGGGAGAAGGGAGAGTGGAGGAGGGAGAGGGGAGGAAAGGTGACGATACTCCAATAGCATAATCATTTGACTAATACTGAATGGTTTACTATCCTTCCGTACCCCCCCCCCCACTTACTAAAGTCAATCATCATCTTTCCATAGCCTTGATTCATGTACTGAGGCATGGTCAAGATACATGACACATTGTAGTTCTGTGGTGAGTGCTTCTCCTAGGAGGAGGGAGGAGGGAGGAGAGAGGGAGGGAGGGAGAGGAGAGGGAGGGAGAGGAAAGGAGAGGGAGGGAGGAGAGAGGGAGGGAGAGGAGAGGGAGGGAGAGGAGAGGGAGGGAGAGGAAAGGAGAGGGAGGGAGGAGAGAGGGAGGGAGAGGAGAGGGAGGGAGAGGAGGAGGAGGGGGAGAGGGAGAGTGATAATAGCAGCAACAGAAATGCAACAGTGCACACATCACACATGTGCACACACCACACATGTGCACACACCACACATGTGCACACACCACACATGTGCACACACCACACCAGTGATCCACACATCATAGCTCACTTTGGAGAAGTATCCGATAAAATGGCAGCCGTAATGGGAAGCCTTAGTCAGTACATAGAAGAGAAAAGGTTCAACATCAAAATAAAGAGTTTTGTTCTCCAAGAAGAGTTTGGCCATCAGACATAGATTCTGACAATATGCCTTTAAAATAGAGGGAAGGGAGGAGAGGAGGAAATGGAGGGGGAGAGGAGGGAGGGAGGGAGGGAGGGAGGGAGAGGAGGGAGTTATTTCACGACCCGCTTGCATCACTGTACCAAACCTTGTGTTTTTCTCCATCAACTTCAAAGATGGACAATAGGTTTTTGCGATATATCTCATTCCCTGGTGGGTGCCGCCACTTGCAAATTTTCTGTTTGTTAAAAAATAACACTTGAATCACGAGATGTGCAGCAGAGAGGTCAGGGGAAGAGGTCACTCATGCACCAGGGGAAGAGGTCACTCATGCACCAGGGGAAGAGGTCACTTATGCACCAGGGGAAGAGGTCACTCATGCACCAGGGGAAGAGGTCACTCATGCACCAGGGGAAGAGGTCACTTATGCACCAGGGGAAGAGGTCACTCATGCACCAGGGGAGGAGGTCACACACAATGGCCTCACCGCATGTCTGTATAGGGTTTCTGTACTTTTGTAGTACTTAAGGCAGAACTCGCATATGTAGATGACAGGCAGCTGTGAGTACTCCCTCGGGTAAGGGGAGTGGTACCAAGTGTCCACCTCGTAGCTACCAAACTGGATGCATCCCATTCGATATTCCTCTGCCCCACCAACACCCTACAAGTAAGGTGTCAGGAGTGAGAGGACCACATCACCAGCACCCAGTACCTCATCATCAGCACCAGTACCTCATCACCAGCACCCAGTACCTCATCACCAGCACCCAGTACCTCATCAGTTGCACCCAGTACCTCATCAGTTGCACCAGTACCTCATCATGCACCTAATGCCTCATCATCAGCACCCAGTACCTCATCATCAGCACCCAGTACCTCATCACCAGCACCCAGTACCTCATCATCAGCACCCAGTACCTCATCACCAGCACCCAGTACCTCATCATCAGCACCCAGTACCTCATAACCAGCACCCAGTATCTCATCATTCACCTAATACCTCATTAACTAGCACATCACCACCACCATCATCCCATCACCTTCACCTTATCACTACCCCTAGCACTTAGTACCCATCACACCCCCATCAATAGTGGTTGTGTTTTGTGGTCATTACCAGTGCCTGTCGGGTGTAAGCGTGAGCCTCTTTAAAGCAGGCCAGGTCTTCTGCAGTCGTCAGGCCCTCCAGAGAGACCTCTGGTTGGTTGTTAAACTCCATGGGTTTGTGAGGGGCTAGAAGGCTGTGTAGCTGCCGAAGTCTGAAGGCATGTGAGGAGGGGATAGCGGGACAGTAGGGAGGGGAGGAGGGGGGAGGGGAGGGGCAGTAAGGGGGGGAGGAAGGGAGAGATGTGGGAGGTGGCTGCACACAGGGAGGACAATACGTTGGACCAATGCTTTTAACACTTGACCACACCCACCGGCATGGCAGCCATAGACGTGCTGCCCCTCTGTGCCCTCCTTGTGGGTGGTCTGCTGGGCGTGGCCAGCTCCTCCTCCTCTTGCACCTCCTCCTCCTCCTCCACTTGCACAGGAGTGGAAGGTAGGACGTTCCTGCCTCTCAGTCGGTCAAGCTCCTCCCTCCTGGACCTGCAGTCCTCTGCAGTCTTCCCGTGGGCAGTGGGGCACCCGGAGACAGCATAGTGCATGGCATAGAGGCCCGTGATGTGCCCTGTCCCATCGCAGCCCGGGGTGGGGCACCTGTTCCCCTTGCTTGCCTCTACCAGGGTGTAAGGAATGCGACGTCTTTTCTTGGGACGGCCGTGTGATTCGCTGCTGGAAGGGGTGTGGGTGGTGCCGGAGTCTGGGGTGGCGGTGGTGGGAGTGGCCATGGGACTGCTGTACCCGCCCCTCTTTGGCCCACGTGTCTCCTCGGTCGCCAGTACCTCTGCCGCCACAAGAGTGGCCCCTCCCCCCTCCCCCTCCTCCATGCCACAGGGGGCAGTAGATCTTCTGCTCAGACGCTCCGATGTCCTTTTGGTCACTTGGTCACCTGGTGGTGGCTCACAGGTGGAGCGTGTTCGCAGCATCTTGGCCGGAGGAGCTATCTACACAGAGAGCAATAGCAGGGCACAGTACAAATACCTTCTGGCCCCACCTCCTGGCCCCACCTCCCACATTACTCATCTCCTTATCAATCCAACTGGTGTGCCCTCCTCCTCCTCCTCCTCCCCAGACATGCCATATGCTTACCTCCTCCCCAGGCAGGCCATCAGCCTTCTTCCCTTCACTGACAGACCTGCGGCCTCGTGTGACCATAGGACATCCGGAGACTGTATAGTGCATGGAGTAGAGGCCAGTGGAGTGGCCGTTGCCCTGGCAACCAGGGGTGGGGCACTTGTTCCCTTTGCTTGCCTCTACCAGGGCAAAAGGTATCCTCTTGCACCCCTTCTTGCGGGGGAGGGGTGACTTGAGGGGTGTGGAGGGCAGAGGGGCGGGAGGTGTGGCCTGAGGCTACAAAAAGAGGTATGTTCAAGTCATCACTGCACCACACACTCTTCCTCTTTCTCCCTTATCACAATATCCTCTCCCTCCCTTATCACACTATCCCCCTCCCTTATCAAACTATCCTCCCCTCCCTTATCCCACTATCCTCCCCCTCCCTTATCACACTATCCCCCTCCCTTATCAAACTATCCTCCCCTCCCTTATCCCACTATCCTCCCCCTCCCTTATCACACTATCCCCCTCCCTTATCACACTATCCTCCCCCTCCCTCCCTTATCACACTATCCTCCCTCCCTTATCACACTATCCCCCCTCCCTTATCACACTATCCCCCTCCCTCCCTTATCACACTATCCCCCTCCCTTATCACTATCCTCCCCTCCCTTATCAAACTATCCTCCCCTCCCTTATCAAACTATCCTCCCCTCCCTTATCACACTATCCTCCCTTCCTTATCACACTATCCTCCCCTCCCTTATCACACTATCCTCCCTCCCTTATCACACTATCCTCCCCCTCCCTCCCTTATCACACTATCCCCCCTCCCTTATCCCACTATCCTCCCCCTCCCTTATCACACTATCCCCCTCCCTTATCACTATCCTCCCTCCCTTATCACACTATCCTCCCTCCCTTATCACACTATCCTCCCCCTCCCTCCCTTATCACACTATCCCCCCTCCCTTATCCCACTATCCTCCCCCTCCCTTATCACACTATCCTCCCTCCCTTATCACAATATCCCTCCTACCCCTCTTCCCCTTGTCATCCTCACAACTAGATGCAGAGCCACATAACCGCATCAGCCATTTTCACCTCGGTTTTGACAGTGATGACCTTCGAGGGAGCGCTCCTTGTGATGGCGGGTTGAGGGGCGGGACGAGGAAGAGGCGTGGCCTGCCCAACAGTAACAAACTCGTCTTTGTCAACCTTCTCGGCAGATTTTATGGGTGTCGCACACTTCCTTGCAGAGCGCCGCGAGCGACCGGAGTTTGGAGGAGTTGGTGTGGATTGAGCCGATGTATTAATCATGGAGTCGACTTTTAACGACTCCGCCATTCTCTCTGAGGGGCTTTTTTTGTGAGTGTATGCGTGGTTGAGTTTTGGAAACCGGGCAGGAAATCGCACGGCGCTCTGGCATTAATGTCGCTTCGGCATCACAAGCAGCCACAACTTATAACTACTGCATTTGAACCTAGGTATTATTAAAAACAGTTATTATTTTACTTCCCGCTTAGATCACGAGATTTCCTCTGAGGCTTTTCTTTCTTTTTTAACTCAGCCA
Source organism: Spongilla lacustris (assembly GCA_949361645.1). Lineage (NCBI taxonomy): Eukaryota > Metazoa > Porifera > Demospongiae > Spongillida > Spongillidae > Spongilla > Spongilla lacustris. The sequence goes on along the minus strand of OX442428.1, from coordinate 8,136,563 downwards.
CGTGCCTGACAGGTAAGGTGCCGAGCTTGGTTGCAATTTGACGATTTCCTGCGTTTCTTTCGTGAAGAGGGTTGAGCTATACGAGTGGAGATGCAGATCTTCGTCAAGACTCTGACGGGCAAGACCATCACGCTTGAGGTCGAGCCGAGCGATACGATTGACAACGTTAAGGCCAAGATTCAGGACAAAGAAGGTGAAAGGGTGTTAACTGGTGTTTTTAAACTGTACCCCAATCATTTTGGTGGTGACTTTTGACTTACAGGCATTCCACCTGATCAACAGAGACTTATCTTTGCTGGAAAGCAGCTTGAAGATGGCCGAACTCTCTCTGACTACAACATCCAGAAAGGTGCGACGAACGCTAAGTATTTTTCATGCCTTATTACTTGCACGGCTACCTCCAGAGTCAACGTTACATTTGGTCCTGCGTCTAAGAGGAGGAGTTATTGAACCCAGCATGCGTATTCTTGCCCAGAAGTACAACTGCGACAAGATGATTTGCAGAAAGTAAGTTTTCTAATTAACGCGTCCTCGTGGCGCCATTTTTGTCGTTGCCTACGATAAACGGGGCAAAGGAGGCATATGTACTCCCTTTGACTACGTGGCAACGTACAGTCAAGGTGTTGGTTCTTAGAGGGTTAGCGTATTAACCAACTGCTACACTCTCACCTGCCATCATACATCTAATGCGGCCATTTTATTTTGTTCATTTACATTATTGGCGAGTGCGTTTTAATTTTTTTCGCCTGGCGTTTTGCAGGTGCTACGCAAGGCTACCTCCCAGAGCAAAGAACTGTCGCAAGAAGAAGTGTGGACATTGCAGTAACCTGCGCCCCAAGAAGAAGCTTAAGTAGACAGATGATCTAATGTCACCTTTTTCGGATGATGTCAAATTAAAATATACCGAGTGTTCATTTTAATAGAATACTGTACTTATCCAGGCTATTATTGTGTTGCGGTGGTACCATACTTCGATGAGAGACTATACTATTAGCACATACATGTACCGTCAGAATCGTACTAGGTTTAGACAGACGCGTCGTCTAAGGTTAGTATTTTAATTAAAAATTTATAATATCAAAGGGTTAAAATTGGGGGTAACCAAATGGAACCCGTTGCAGACGTATCGGCCCAGGAACTGATCAAAAGAAAGGACGCTATTGAAGCAGAAATTAAAACTCAGCTGCAGATCCTCGATGGGGTAAGATGTAGGGGTCGCCTCCTTTGTATTTAACTTAACCACTTTACGCAGCAAAAGGGCGTTGGAATGGACGGGTCTCTTTTCGACGCTGAAGGCTACCCGCGATCCGACATTGACCTTTACGCAGTGCGAACTGCCAGGAATAGAGTTATTTGTGGGTCCCATTTGAATACGAGTGCAATCACGGGTCTCAAACTCTTAACTTCTACCACCATAAGGTTTAAGAAACGATCACAAGACGCTGCTGCAAGCCATAGAAAAGAAGCTATATGATATCCACGCCGAAGCAAGAGAGTTGGGAAAGGCGAGAAATGAGAAAGATGGCCGTCAAACTAGCGTAGCAGTGGCTAGGGCATTTGCAAAAATCAATTCAGTAACGGAAGGATCGCCTGCGGCTTTGGCAGTAAGATCCTCTCACGTGTTCTGACAACGCCTTATCTCTTGTGCGCCTCGCAAGGATCTGCAGGTTGACGACGCCATTGTTGAATTTGGAACCTTGAATGCCTCAAATTTTAGCTCACTGTCGGACTTGGCCCTTGTTGCTCAACACAGCGTCGAGGCAAGTGTGTCGTTGTGCACGCATCGACCCTTTTACACCTCCAACCCCTACCAAAAAGCGTCCCTTGAGAGTCATCGTAAACCGAAGAGGCATCCCTGTCGTTTTGTCAATAACACCACGCCCTTGGGCCGGTAAAGGAGTTCTGGGGTAAGCGAGGAATATGCACATTAACGTCATTGCTAAACTTGAAGGTCCTTTTTCCACACGCAGCTGCAATGTCACGATTCTCTGAACAAACTGTGTGTACATTTGAACACTTGGGACAGGCATCACACACACACAATAACACACAACATACATTTTGGGGTCACAGTCTATGCAGGTTATTGCAACCATTAGCCAAATGGCTAGCATTAATCTGTGACCCCACCTGGTCTATTTATTCTGCTGGCATTTGCTTGCTGGACATTATCCACGTGGCTACTACGTGCTTTCCCTCCCCCCAGTCAGTCTTGTTGTACCACAACCATTGGTGACTCATCCCCAGACTTCCGGGTGGCTCTTCTTCCTGGTACATCAGAAGCAGAGGTTGTTTTTCGCCCAGTCACATCTCCACTCGCAGCCATTTGAAAGCTGACAGAGTGCGTGGGATGGATGGGAGGCAAGCCCAACTTGAAACCAAACGACTCGGTCTCTGGGAATAGCCTATTGGTGCCATAAAAGTTTGGCTGTTGTGGTAAGGAGCCGTTCTGCGCATGAAACTGGTTGTAGGGCTTAGACGGTCCAGCAGTATCTTGGCCAGGCCCACTGGACTGCATGTCGACGCTTGGTCCGCACGAGTTGCTGAACTGCTGAATCGAAGGTGGTACGCCAGTGTGGGGGCCAGAATACAGGGTGACAGGTGGGTGGTGCTGGAGGGAGGTGGGGTCGTGGGTGTCCTCGCAAACTGGGGCCGTCGGTCTGTTGAAGTAGATTTCCGGGTTGTATGTTGATAACTGCTGGCCTGCTTCCATCTGACTCAACACAGCATCGTGTCGGGCAAGACTGTCCGGATGGACACTTGACTTTGCCGGTGGGTGGTGGTGGTGGTGGTGGTGTTCTGTTTCCAAGCCTGCCACCTCATGCAGTTGTGGGGGTATCGTGGTGCTCATGTGACCAGGTGCAGTCATACTCTCCTTTCTGAAGAAGGCGTGCTGTAGGGCAGGGTAGGGCTTTATCCTGGTGTCAGGGTCATACTGCAGCATACTGAGGACCAAATCCTTGAACTTGCGGTAGTCCTGAGGGGTGTGGCCACTCTCCCCCCTTCTGACACCAGAGGGTCCACCTGTTTCAACCCCTAGAATGTCGTCAAGTGAACGACTCCCTGGGCGTCTGTATGTCTCCTGCAGGTACAATGATAAACGTTTACTTAAATAAAACGTGAGGCAGGCTGGAGGAGGGAGGCTGGGTGCACACACCTTCTTAGCATCCCTCAGCCTCTTTAGGGTCCAGGTGCCCCCCGGGCCTCGCTCAAAGAACTTCTCCGTCCTTGAGGCCTTTTCTAGAAGGCTTCCAGGGGGAATCCCCAGCACCTCCACAATCTTGCACATTTGGTCCACCTGCAGACAAACATAACATCTTACCCTGACTACAAACACTTCATAACATCTTACCCACTTCATAACATCGTACCCTGACTACAAACACTTCAAAACATCTTACCCTGACTACAAACACTTCAAAACATCTTACCCTGACTACAAACACTTCATAACTTCTTACCCTGACTACAAACTAATAACACCGGTCCCCTCAACTGAAGTATCCCCACATAAAACAGTACTCCCCTTCATCCTCCTGTCATGTGATGCCACTATCTAGTAAAGCTACAAGCTGCAGTCCATTGACAGGTTGTCAAGGGTACACTAGTTCCTGTTATAAGAAGTTTACACCATGAACCTATCACAATCTTCTTCCTTTCTGGGTGATCTGATCATTTCCCCCCTTCCATCCCAAGAACTGCATACCCCCCCATTCATCCCAAGAACTGCATACCCCCCCATTCATCCATTCATGCTTTGTTGTCACAACACATGATTCCTTCACTTCCTGTCTGATATCCCTCACCTCATCCTTCCCGCTGAACAGAGGCTCTCCTGTATGCATCTCCACCAGAATGCACCCAAAGCTCCACATGTCAATGGGCAGACCGTAGGGGATACCCAGCAGGACCTCAGGGGAGCGGTAGAAACGGCTCTGAATGTAGTGAAACATCTAAGACCAGGAGAAGTGATAGAATACTAACAAATCACAGGCAACCCAAACATATTACATCATCATCCCACTGACACATCATAACCTTACCCAAGGTAAGTGATACCACTCACCTTATCCAAGATAAGTGGACACACCACACATATTCACAGCTCACGGTCTTACCCTCTGCCCCACTTGACAGGAGCTCCCAAAGTCCACTATCCTCACAGCACTCCTCTTCGGGTTGCAAAGCAGAATGTTCTCCGGCTTGAGGTCGCAGTGGATCACGCTGATGTCCGGCGTGGACAGGAAGAGAAGTGCCGTGCACAGCTGCTGGGCAAACTTGCGGGTCAGGTTGAGGGACACTCCTCTGAAGTTGGTGTTCCTTAGAAGCTCGTACAGGTTGTATGACAGGAGCTCAAACACGAGGCACAGGTGATTACGGAACATGAAGTCACGCTTTAGCCGAACTGTGGAAGAGGGTGGCAGAGGGGTGTGGTCATCACTTACTGGGAGTGGCCTCGCAGACCCCCCTACCTATGTAGTACTTGTTGTCTGAATCACGAGAATTCAATAGCTCCAGCAACCGTTTCTCAATCAGGGCCTGCTGGTAAAAGGCCCTCTTGTTTTTAATGATCTTGATGGCAACCCATTCCTTTTCCTGAAGGTCGTAAGCCTTGACAACCTGATTGGCCAGCAGGAATACGTGAGTCCACACAAGGTTACATCATGAGACACAACATCTAGCTGGTGTTCAGCTATCTAGACAGAAGCTGACCCCCCCCCTTCTTACTCACAATCTGGGGTGCCATCATACCTGGCCAAATGATCCCTTGCCAATAAGAGAATCGACCTCATAGCGTTCCATCCATCGCTCTCCAGGACGCACGCGATAGTCCTGGTTCTCATCGTCATACTCCTCCCCTTTCCCCCGCCTTGCCCTGTCGGTACCACTCCCATAATGTGGTTTGCGCTTCTTGGCATAGTACACCTGTGTGACAAAATGGTAAAACCCTGTCATTAACCCTGCCTCGAATAGGCTTCGCTAATGAAATTAATTGAATAGCCTTCTCCCAGTATGTCCTAATTTGGTAAGCACACATGACATACCTCGTTGATGTGCCGGTAGGTTTTGATCAAGTCTACCGTAAGTTTCCTGAGTGGGGTATCCGCGGGACTACGGTGCCTTTCCACCGCCTGAGCGGCCGTCGTGTGGTTGCCGCCGCTAGCCACGGTCGACGGTTCAAACAGCGGTGCGCCCGACATAAGCAACGCCTGTGTGTATGTACCGAACAGGAAACGTGACCACCGGAATTTGGGGGTTATAAACAGTGACGTAATGGATGGTCACATGTTTTTTTTTTTTTTTTTTTCCCTCTGCCCAAGACAACAGGAAGACTATTGTGGACAAGGCCACAACACGTATTCTCATTTCCTATTGTCATAACACAAAATGCTGTGTGTGGAAGCGGACATCAAGGAATTCAAATCACCACTGGATTGGCTGATTTTCACACAAAGCTCAGCTGTTGGTTATTGGCGGTACGCGGGTACTGAGAGAGGGCATATGTAGCTTTGAATAGAAAAGAAGGGGAAAGGGCCAACGCCCGCATGTAAACTAGTTTCTAAAGTGTTCTGCCTACTACAAAAGCTTCCTAACGAGGCTGGATATTAAGATTTGACAAAGCTATGTAAGCCGCTAACAACACACCCACACGCACTAACGCTCACAAACGACAAAGAAGCAAATACCGGGCGCATATACCTCATATACTGTCTCCAAACGAGACACATCACCTGGGGCTAACTAGTCAGCTGTAAAAGCCAAACACATTAAAGCTTGTAAAAAAAAAAAAAAAGATGGCGGCAACTAACGACACAAAGCTTTAAAAGACGATCCAAGGCTTTTTTCTGACACCTCTAGCCTCTAATTAGCTTTTTATCAGTATCTACACTTAATATAGCCCCGCAAAAGCCTACATGTCAACTTTGGTGCGTTTTGGATGAAACTGGCTCACCTTTTAATCCACACGCTTCTCTGTCCTTCCTAAAGCTTAACTGGGAGGAAGCTATACCGCTTCGGTCACTCCAACCTTTCCAAAGCTTCAACGATAAGAGCCACTCGAGTTCGCTCAAAAAATCCAAGCACACGACGAAAGCGCGCCAAAAGTTTAACGACCACAAACAGGCAATGAGCTGACCAATTCAATTCGCCCAGTGCGCATGCGCTAATACAGTGCACGTGTTGTGTTGTGAAGTCAAGAGATATGGGTAGACCGGGAGCAGGACCAGGTATGTACAAGGAGCCGTAGTATGAGGTTTTTACATGTATTGCACATCCTGTTGTTCAGGGATGCGAGGTAGAGGAAGAGGGGGATTTGGTGGGGGAAGAGGAGGAGGAGGAGGAAGAGGGGGATTTGGTGGCGGCAGGGGAGGATCGTTTAAAAGTCCTCGTGGTGGTGGAAGAGGAGGGAGAGGAGGACCGGGTGGTATGCGAGGTGGCAGGCAAGTGATCATTGAGCCCCATCGTCACGAAGGTAAGATGCGCACACGAGTGCCTCTGATGTCATATAATGCCTTTAAAAAAATGAACAGGTGTTTTCATCGCACGAGGCAAAGAAGATGCGCTTGTTACGAAAAATATGATACCCGGAGATTCCGTGTACGGAGAGAAGCGGATAACAGTTGAGGTAGGCTCCTATCGTCTCTAGGCATATCTGCACAAGCCCATCATGATTTCAAATATTAAATCGATACACGCTACCGTAATACTCACTGTGCGCATTTCTTTGCGTTGCCTTCTAGACCCCCCAGGAGGGCACTACTGATAAGACTAAGATAGAGTACCGCGTGTGGAACCCTTTCCGCAGCAAACTGGCGGCTGCCATCTTGGGTGGAGTGGACAAGATTCACATGAAACCTGGATCCAAAGTGTTGTATTTGGGAGCGGCCTCTGGTACTACTGTATCCCATGTGTCGGACCTTGTTGGACCGGTGAGGGCAATACCGTTGCACAAAAAAATTTCAGGCTAAATTTTTTGGGGGCTTTTCGTTGGGATAGGAAGGTCTGGTGTATGCAGTGGAGTTCTCACACAGAAGTGGCAGGGATTTGCTTAATGTGGCCAAAAAGAGGACGAACATAATACCGATCATTGAGGATGCACGCCATCCACACAAGTATCGCATGTTGATGGGTAAGTAAATGTTTTTTTATACCTCGTGAGGTCTGGGCACTAGTCAAGTGTTTCATGCACAGGAATGGTTGACGTAGTCTTCAGTGATGTGGCTCAGCCTGATCAAGCAAGAATACTTGCACTCAACTGCCACACTTTCTTAAAAAACCAAGGACACTTCGTTATTTCAATTAAGGTAATTTATATATATATATAATTTTGGTATGCTTGACCCCCCCCCCAAAGGCTAATTGCATAGATTCAACTGCTGAGCCAGCAGTTGTATTTGCAAACGAGATCAAAAAGCTACAGGCTGAGAAACTGAAGCCACAGGAACAGCTTACTCTGGAACCATACGAACGAGACCATGCAGTTGTTGTTGGAACATACCGGTATGTGTGCCTGCAGTAGATGTAACCAATAAAATAATAACTCTTCTCTTTCTAGGGCTGTAAAGAAGGCAGCTAACTGACATCACGTGACTTTTCTATTCAGTATTGTCTTGTCTCATTGTGGATAAAATTATTCATTCACTTTACAATTATATCTCTGTTGTCTATAAACTGTTTGTCCTAAACTCCTCCACTGACGACCTCGTTGAGTTTGCTTGCAGCTGCATCTGATTCGCTCTCCAATGATTCCTCTAGTGTGCCCTCAGGATTTGATGCTACATCATCAGGTCCAATGTCACCCAAGAAGTTATTCAAAGCAGCATCGTCTGTGTCATCTATGGTAATGTTGTCAAGCGAGGTTCCCGGGTCGCTTTCCGAGATGGGTCTCTCAAGCTCCCCCTTCTCTTTGTATTCGCTCATCTGCTTCTCAAACAACTCACCAAAGTTTCTTTGGCGCTCGTGAAGTTTCTCTTGTTCATGCTTTGCCCTTTCCTCTGTCAGCAATTTCTGCTCCTCCCCTAGGGACAGTTGGTAGCGTTCGACAGCTAGGTACTGCTCTTTCCTGTGTGTGTCCAGCGCTTCTGTGTCGGCCAGCTTTTTCTTATACGCTTCCGCTTTGGCAGCAATCTGACAGTATTCCATGATAGCATCTTCTACCTTCTTCAAGCATTCTTCGATTTTCAAAACCTTCTCTTGAGTCTTCTGTACTTCTCTCAGTACACTCGGCAGCTCACTGAACTCAGCGTGGCATTTGGATACAACATCCTTCGCCGAGCGCGATTTCTGTTCTACTTCGGTGACCATCACGTCTACTGTCGTGGCGACCGCAGAAGCGCTCTGAATGCTCTTGTGAATGGCACTCCATTGGTACCGAAAGTGGCTGAGGAGCTCGGCCCCAGCGTCGGGGTTAATTTTGGCGTCCAACGCAGAGAGCGGCTTTGTGTCCTGTTTAGATCTTCTTTTAGTTCGAGCCATTTCCAGAATCTCCTTGAAGTCCTGCTTCAGGTCTTTGGAATTGTTCACGAAGTCATTTTTAGCAAGGCTCAGTAGCCCCCTGACCCCCTTCATGCCTTCCATCAGGTCCTGTTTCACACGCGAAGCCATCCTCGCTGAGATAATTACGTGTGTAGGAGGTGGACAATAATAAAGTCGCATCACGTGACGTGCAGCGTGCATCATCTAGAAATTTAATAGTTAAATGCGATGCAAGCTTCAAGCAAGCCAGTAGACGAGTTTTCCTTGTACATTCGGAATCTCGATATATCCACACCAGTTACCGAGTTAGAAGAGCTATTGTACGAACTCTTTTTGCAGGTACATATACACGTGTACGTGTGCTTATGCGCGCGCGCGCATGTGTGCCCTAGCGTTGCGGCCGTTATCCTTCACCCCCTCCCCAACACGCACACGTACACATAGGCGGGACCACTGTCTAAAGTTTATATACCTTCTGATCGAAGCACGGGTCACCACAAGGGTTATGGATTTGTCGAATTTATGCATAAGGAGTCGCTACCCTACGCAGTCGGGCTATTAGACGGAATCAAACTTCACGGGCGTCCTTTGACGCTCAGAGCTGCGGGGGCTCAGAACACTCCTTCGACGCCCAACGTTAGAGTGACGAGACAGGAGGACTCGCCTATTGCCATGGGCAACACCTCGTCAGACAACCCTTTCCAACAGGCTCTGGCTCATAGCCATCCGACGTACGCCCAGCACCAATCAACGTCTTCTCCGTCCCCTCATGCCGCTGCCGCGGATCTCCGCTTTTCTCCCGTGGAATTGCAACCTCCCCATGGGTACCTCCCAATGGGGTCATCACCCCATGGGTACCCCCCTATGGGATCACCCCATGGATACCCACCTATGGGATCGTCACCCCATGGCTACCATCATGTAGACCCTCCATTTCTTTTCTCCCCACACCACCCTCATCCTTACCCGCTGCTACCTCCTCCCCCTCCCCTTGCTCCGCCCACTCCGGGAGAGCTTGAGCGCTCCCATCACAGGCACCACGAGGCACGCCTCCACTCCCGGGACCACCCACACTGGCTTAAGGAGGACGTCAGGGATCGGCTCTCTCACTACCACCAGCGTGAAATGGAACGTCCTCCTCGCAGGTTGTCACACGAAGGATTACGTAATCACTACCACTGAGTTTTCTTTTTTTTTTTTTTTTTTTTTGGTCAAAACATACACATCATAAACATTGGTGGGTGGGTGTGGGCATAAGCTCCTCCTCCCTGTCCTCACGTCTTTTTTTGGGGTGATCGTACCAAAGCTGTGGGAGGAGCTGGCCCCTCCTCCTTCAGCATGTCCTCCATAATCTTGATGTGCTCGTAGTGCTCCAGCGATGACCTCAGGCACTTCAACATGGTCTCTTCCAGCGCGGGAAATATCTGAAGGGGTGCGGTTAATGCCTGTGTTTAAGTTAGTAGTCAGTAGCAACCATTACCTCTTTCATGGCTTCAAAGAGAGGGATTAATACAAACTTGATGAAGCCAGTTTGAGCTGTTGCCTTGGTGACCTTATCTCTGTCCATGAATGGTGCAACAGGCAGTCCCTCTGACTTTTCTCTGTCACTCTGGCGGAAGTACTCTTGCAGGAGACAGTCTACCCACGGCTCTGACACCTCCATGGGACGGACCTCATTTGAGATGTCACAGCACTTGATCAGCATAATCTTGAGCTGCAGGCACAAAACTGGTTTGACCTGTTTAGGCAAATTGCTTGACATTATTCCTTTACCAGTCGTTTGTGTTCATCATTGCTGAGGTCAAAGCTGCCTGCTACTGTCCTCTTGAATGTCTCCATGAAGCCTGAATGTTTGGCCATGTCTGTTGCTAGGATGAGTTCTATTACACCCTACATGTAAAATAAGGGAGGACCCTGCTGATAGTGGAGCAGCCTGGGGAGGAGGCATGCTTACTGCTCTGAGCTGCTTGTACTGCTCAGGGCTCAAGTGGACGTATATGTTGTTCTCTGGCTTAGGGGTGGGGGGGGGGGGATAAGCACTGCTGATGTACTGTAATGACTTCCCTCACCTTATCCAGTAGCTGGAAGGCTACTGCACAATGGTGGTTCTCTAATGGTGAAATGTCATTGTATCGGATTGCTAGTTCAGTCCTGGCATTGATCTGATAACTGGAGGTGGAAATAGAACAGCTGAACTGTGACAGCACATACCACAACACACACACACTTGTTATTGAAACCTGGATGGTCCAGGTGACAGACACACACACACACACACACACACACACACACACACACACACACACACACACACACACACACACACTTGTTATTGAAGCCTGGGTGGTCCAGGTCATGGCACAGAGCAGCAGTCATGAGTGTTGCTATCTCCAATGATGAGAATGTGCTCTGAAGGTGGCACAGGTGGATCATTCCATACATCTGGTGGGGGGGGGGGGGAGGATGTTAGTGGTTAGAACAGTCTCTTCAAAATAAATAAGGAAGTGCTGTGTCCCCTATACCTTTGTATAGTCTACACAGAAAAAATGTGGACTCAAAGGAATAATTGATTCCAGAGGGAGTTAAAGATAACCAGTTATCGGCAACAGTGGGTTATCCATGCCAAATGCCAATTAACAGTGATGCAACATGCAGTGTGATTACATACCATCTGAGTAACACAGAAGCAGTGACGGAAGTTGTGAAATGGGTTGTCATGGTAATTCTTTTGCACTGCCACCTGTGATGAGACACAGGTTATCGGAAGACTGGGGAGGAGGATAGGGTCACCTTGCATCTCTTACCAGCCATCTCCGGAGGGTCACAGGGTTAATGTTGTACGCTGCTACCAAGCCCAGCTCCGTGTACATGTGCTCCAGTAGGCACAGCATTTCATTGGGCTCCCAGTGCCATATGTCAAATGTAGGCTTCTTAAGGTAGTTGATAGTCTCCTGAGTGAGGATGTACTTAGGGTACAAGGTGGCATCCCTTCGAGGTAGGGAGACACCATAGTGAGGTCTACTGACATCTGATCCTGGCTTCCTAGGACTGTGGGGGAAGTGTTCAAATATTTGTGTGTGTGTGTGTGTGTGTGTGTGTGTGTGAAAGTGTAGTGTGTGTGTGTGTGAAGGAGTGTGAAAGTGTGTGGGTATGTGCGCGAATGTGTATGTGTGAAATAATTCATGTGTGAAAGTGTGTGTGAAAGAGAATTTATGTGTATGTTGTGAAAGTGTGAGTGTATGCATGTGAAAGAGAGAGGTATGTTTGAGTGTGTGCGTGTGGAAGGGAGGTACATGCCTGTCATTCATTATCTCACTCTGCAGCTTTTGCAGTTCCTTCTTGTACTGGTCCATCTCTATGTTCCTCAGACTTTCCACTGAAAAGGGGGAGGAGCCTCGAGTCATGACCTTTTTGGACTGGCAACAAGTTTACCTTCCATGTGCTTCTCCAGCTGCTCAATACGTGAGTTGAACTCAGATGTATACTCATGTATCTTGAAGGCCCTGTTAGAAGCAGGTACGAGAGGGGGGGAAGGGTGAGGGAAGGTATGAGAGGGCACATAAGGGAGGGAGGAAGGGTAAGGGAAGGTATGAGACATAAGGGAGGGGGAAGGTAGGGGGAGGAGGGAAGGGTGAAGAAAGGTAGGAGGGGAATGAAGGATGAATGTATAAGGGGGAAGGAAGGGATAGGGATCATGCACAAATACCTCATGAAGTCATCGCTTAGCCTTGTTAGCAGTTCACTATACACCTCCTGATCGTTAGCTGGTGGGGGAAGGATGGAAGCCTTGGTTAATGTGCTAATGAGCTACATTTCCTGTATCCTTAGAAGTGATAACAGCCTTGCACCCGTGTACTCTCTCCCTTTCCCCCTGCTCCTCCCCCCACCACCAATTACCACTCCCCCTGTACAAACCTTCTGCTTCTTTCAGATGGTTTAGCTTGTAAGGTGTACTGCGTGGGAATAAAAAGGTCAGGCAGTTGTGAGGGCAGAATATGTCTTGCCTATGGGTGTTGGTGGGCATGGACGGGCTGATGGTCAGATAGGCACCGTCGCAGGTAGCCAAAGTGATAATCGCCCACCTGCAACGGAACACATATTCATCGAATACTTGGGGCCATACAGGAAGGGTTTAATTAAGTGATATAAAACAATATTCACATTGATAGCACAACACAGCAAATTTCCATAGCAACGATTTTAGATTTTTAATCTTATAGTACTAGTACATATAATAGACGTTTACAGCTACGCCGTGAATGCGTGAACTGACCGGCTTAGGCCTGCAACAGAAGTTAGCAATTCTCGAAGGTCTTTGGTAGAGCATTTGGGCGAGAATACCACCTGTAGTCATGCACGAAAGCATACGCTACTGAGTACTGGTATAAATCATGCGTCGTTGCAAGTAAGCGAACTTACTGGGACAACGCCAGCCGCCAAATCAATGTATATCGTCTTCGTGCGTTGAGCGCTGGCTGCTGACCCCATTGGCTGCAAGAGAACAACGTTCTGTTTACGTATTCATAACTGTGCTGTCTGTACGGCTTCTTTTATAGGCGCCGGGAATGATCTAAATATTCGTTATTGTATTACTTTTCGAGACAATAAATAACAATAATATGTCAGACAAAGCAAAACTTTTTGATGAGCCTTTTACATTAATATCAACTCCTGGAAACGACAAGGGTACGTCTGAACCTTCAGGATTCTTAGGCAAGATTCAAGTTGGGCGAGACTGGATTCAGAGCAGACATGCCGTAGTTCGACCATGGTCGGAATTCGTCAATATCAAGAATGTATCAAAGCCTAAAAATATGGCTGATGTACTCCGGCGAATGGTTTCGAACGTCCAGCGGTTTCAAAGTAACTACTTGTTCGTGTTCCTGGGCCTGGTCATCTATTGTATGTAAGTTATACTCCGCCCTCTGCTCCGATCACCTCTGTATACTTCAGTGTCACCAATCCTACACTGCTGTTCGCCCTTGGTTTCTGCTTAGCGTCATGGTGGTTCATAGCTGTCCGTAACAAGGGAGAAAGCATAAAGATACTAGGTACATGATATTTACTACATTACTGATTTATAAATGATCCGAATAACCAGGGCGGGAAACGGTCGCGAGAGAGCTGTACGCAGTTGTTGTGGTGATAGCCATAGTGTTGTTCTACTTTGCTGGTGCAGGAGGGACTGTATTCTGGATTATTGGTAAGAGACCTCTAAGCACCACTTCCACCTCCACACCCACCCCTCCCACCCCCTCACAGGCGCATCAGTGGTACTTATCCTCACGCATGCTGTTGCCATGACTCCATTCAATGGTGACGAATCCGCTATTGAACTTGGTGATGTCACACTTGAGGAAGTAACCATTACATAAGTGCTGTCATTGTGGTCAGCATGACTACACTTGTGTTGTTGTTGGATGCACCCATACTGCATGTGATTCAGCTATCATTCATCAAATGTTATGGTTGATGCAGTGGGGTCTGTGTCCATGAATTCCCTTGGTTGGTAGTCAGGAAGCCATGCGGACACTTTACGCCTTAGTTCAGCTCTTCTTAGCTCTCTCGTCTTCTCTTCGCGGGACAGGGGCACATACCTGTGCCAACCACGGAACACTGACCGTTGAAGGGCCCTGAAAGGGAGTGTGAGGGGTTAGTGTGTGTGTGTGTGTGTGTGTGTGTGTGTGGGGGGGTAAATGTGTGTATGTGTGTGTGAGGGGGTAAATGTGTATGTATGTATGTATGTACCTGTGATACTGGAGGCGTGCCTTCTTTTCTCCCTCATATTGACGGAGTGCCTCTTCCTTCACAAACCTCACCCATGCCCTGAAAACGTTTGCTGTGATCACCTTCTGTCTATGGTGTACAGGCAGTGACTCCAGCTCATGACACCAGACCACATACTGTGTGCGGGTGGGGTATGTGGGATTACATACTGTGCAGTGTGTCACCCCCCCCCCCCCCCCAGCACACAGGCTAACATACATCCCACCACACACTCCTCCCCAGGCCCAACATGCCCCCATCCCCAGGCCCAACATACCTCCCTCCATGCCCTCCACGAACGCTTCACTGTTAGTCTTTTAAAGAAGTCAGCAGCCATCTTATCCCTCTCCTGGGCCCTCCTTGCAGCTGCGTGGCCCCACCTCTGCCACGCCTCCTTCATGGTGCGCAGGTGGTAGTGGCTGTCAGCTGCCAGCTGCCCCGCCCTTGACACCTCTACCAGCCTCCTCCATGGCTGCATGCCCCAGCGCTTCAGGAGGCCCAGCTGATAATGGCTCAGGGCCTTTGTGTTCTTATTAGAGAGCACCTCCTGCCTCCTCTGCAGCTCCAGTTCTTGCTACACAAGGGGGAGGGGGAGTGGCTCAGTATCCTATGGCAACATGTATTCACACACACAAACCTGCTTGGCCAGCCTCTTCTCTTCCCTCCTCCTAGCAGCCATGGCCTCCTTGGCCTCCCTCTCTGCTCTCTCCCGCTCCTCCTGCTCACTCTTCAGTAGGAGGAGCTTCTCCATCTCCCTTGCCTTCCTCGCCTGTTCCCTCTCTTCCCGCCGGTGGGCCAGCGCACGCGATCTGGCTTCCATACCTATCCACCCACCAAACATACACACACATCATGCATACCCTCACATGCACACCCTCACATCATACATATACACCCTCACATAACATGCACACCCTCACACCATACATGCACACCCTCACATCATACATATACACCCTCACATGCACACCCTCACCATACATGCACACCCTCACACCATGCACACCCTCACACCATACATGCACGTGTACACATAAAGCAGACCCCTTACCTGTCATTGTGATTGGTTTGGTGGGAGGCTTGCCGGAGTGCCTCACTTCTAAGCCTTGGACGGTGGTACCTTGAGCAGGACAAGGTAGAAGAGCAATAGAGGATTGGGTCTGGGCACTTTGTGGAGGTGTTGGCACATGATCCTTTGTGTGTGGTGGAGACACATGGTCCTCCCTGTTCTGTGATTGAAGTACATACCCCTCTGTTTGTGATGGAAGTGTGCTCTTCTCTGCACCTTGTGACTGGGGCATGTCATGAGGCTTCCTGACTGACGCTGTAGCACCATGTTCAGTTGTAGGATCATTGAGACCCTTCACACCACCTTCCACACCCTCCTCCACCTTCACACCACCTCCAACACCCGCCTCCACCTTCACACCCTCCTCCACCTTCACACCACATTCCACACCCTCCACCTTCCCCTTCTCCAACATCTTCACAGCTTCAGCTAGGATGTTGTCCTTGGTACCACAACAGAGTCAGTTTGGTTAGTGGAAGGACTGGGGACTTACCACATGTTGCCTGGCTACCTGCCACATGCTCGGCTCAGGAACAAGGCGGGGCTTATCAGGGGGGCGGGGTTTATCAGGGGGCACATTAGCCTTCATGTTCCTCTCCTTTGATGAATGTTTCCTGGTAACTGCCAGGTGGTGAGGCTCTTGTGGTATCCTTGTAAAAATAGAGCAAATCACATACCACACACAAACACACACACACACACACACACACGCACACACACACACGTTTGATATTAGTATGGGGTCAAGTACCTTCAGCAGTGGAATCGTAAACTTAAACACTATTACATCACATCCCATTCATACTAAGTGCTCCTTAAACACTATTACATCATATTCCATTCATAGTAGGGTGCTCCACAACATCATGCTGCTACATTATTGCATCATATTGCATTCATGCACACACACATACATGATTGGTGGCTTTACAGTTGAAGCTTGTGACACAACCTTCAGCAGAGCAGCCATCTTCTCCTGACAGATGTGCCTCTCCTCCCCAGCCCTTCTTTCCAACCTACTGGTTTTGGAGCACACCCTCCAAGCTGTGAAGCATCTCAGCAGCAGAGCAGTCTTGTGGTGCTGGTGGGCTAGATCTATGCGACTGAAAGACAGGGAGAGAGAAGTGGAAAGGGGGAAGGGAAAGTGTGGAAGTGTGGAGGGGGAAGGGGAAGTGTGGAGGGGGAAGGGGAAGTGTGGAGGGGGAAGGGGAAGTGTGGAAGGGGGAAGGGGAGTGTGGAAGGGGGAAGTGCGGAAGTGTGGAAGGGGAAAGGGAAGTGTGGAAGTGTGGAGGGGGAATGGGAAGGGGAAGTATAGAATGGGAAGGGGAAGTGTGGAAGGGGGAAGGGGAAGGGGGAGGCACATACATCTTTTCCCTCTGCAGTTCTCTGGCCATTGCCTCTTGCTCTCTTTGGTTGCTCTGCTTGCGCACATAGCCTCTCCACGCCCTCCATATCCTCAGCAGGAGCTTCCAATCCCCAACTGCCGCTGCCTTGCGTACATTTGCCCGTTGCTTAGCAACAGCACCTTGCCACCAAGAGAAGTACTGTGACAAGACCTATGAAGACACAGCACTTTAAACCTTACAGTTAAACCCTCCGGCTGTTAACCGCTGACCTTTACCTGTGTGCTTTAAAAGTCCCCCCCCCCCCCCCCCCCTCCTCAATCCATACCCAATCTACAAACCTTCAGGTTAGCTTTGGCTTCAAGAGCTTCAGACTCAGCCAGCTGCTCCAGTAGTGCTGTTCTGGTGGCAGCTAGCCTCTTCTCTCTCACACCTTCAGAGACAAGCCACTCCCCCTGCTCGACAACACTCAACATTGGTGCCTCATGTTCTACAGATGCCAAGAATCTGTAAAGGAAGAGCATAACTAAGGGCACCACATCTGGATATGTAAGGGCACCACATCTGGATATGTAAGGGCACCACATCTGGATATGTAAGGGCACCACATCTGGATATGTAAGGGCACCACATCTGGATATGTAAGGGCACCACATCTGGATATGTAAGGGCACCACATCTGGATATGTAAGGGCACCACATCTGGATATGTAAGGGCACCACATCTGGATATGTAAGGGCACCATATCTGGATATATAAGGGTTTGTTCAGAATTATGCAATAAACTACCACCAACCTTTGTCCAATTACAATTTATTTATTTTCTATAATTATAGTGATAAAAATCACAAACACAACAACAAAATAGAGAAAACCATTAATAATTAACTATCACTTTTCCCTCCCACTGTTGTTGAAATCAGCCCCCTTATTTTGACCGGCTGCCACACACACACCTAACCAACAGTAGAGGTTACCAGCAGATTACCTGAGTTTACAGGAGATCACCTGAGCTCAGGAGATCACACTGGCCAGTGCCCTCTAATTTTATTATAAACTGGTCCTGACTACACAATACAGATCAGTTTAATAAGCTTATAGCCACCCAACAGATGTAAGACAGTGGCCACCCAAGACAGTGAGACTACAGATTTTGATCGGATTTATGGCGTCCCATTGGAGTCATAAGCCCCTCCCACTGTGTGTTATAACAGCCAGTGTACCATGGAGAAAAGAACCACATTCTATACCAACCAATCCTAAGAACTTATGTCATTGTGAGTTAAATTGTCTGAAATCTCCACTGTACTGGTCTGGGTACAGGACCTCTCCCAACAGCCCACTGTACTGGTCTGGGTACTGGACCTCTCCCAACAGCTCACTGTACTGGTCTGGGTACCAGACCACTCCCTCCCTTCGGATAAACTCATGATGTCATAAATTCCAGTTCTTAGTAGGTGTACAATAGTAGAATAGATGCTCATTGCAACATACTGAGACCAAGAGATGTATGGGGGTGTATGGGGGATGTATGAGGGATGTATGGGGGTGTATGGGGGGTGTATGAGGATGTATGGGGCTGTATGGGGCTGTATGGGGGTGTATGGGGATGTATGGGGGATGTATGGGGATATATAAGGAACGTATGGGGATGTACGGGGGGTGTATGGGGGATGTATGGGGGATGTATGGGGGATGCACACATGTGATTTAGAATACTGCAAACACTCTAGCATAGTGAGAACTACTAAGGGCCCGAGGGGATCTACCAATGGTTGAGTGTCTACCTGATTTAAACTACAGCAATGCAGCAACAATAAGGTGGGACTTCTACATGCCACACCCACTTGGTACCTAGGCAACTACTAACAGGGCACCAGTAATTGACCACTCAGATTGCATGATTCTTTTCATGCTATAGTGTATCATGTTTATGTAAAAAAGGTCCATATGGGAGGGAGGAGGGTGAGGTCCATAGTGAGGGTGAGGTATGTGAGGACCATAGTGAGGGTGAGGTATGTGAGGACCATATGGGAGGGTGAGGTATGAGTGAGGATCATAGTGAGGATGAGGTATGTGAGGACCATAGTGAGGGTGAGGTATTAGTGAGAACCATAGCGAGGGTGAGGTATGTGAGGATCATATGGGAGGGTGAGGTATGTGAGGACCATAGTGAGGGTGAGGTATGTGAGGACCATAGTGAGGGTGAGGTATGTGAGGACCATATGGGAGGGTGAGGTATGAGTGAGGACCATAGTGAGGGTGAGGTATGTGAGGACCATAGTGAGGGTGAGGTATGTGAGGACCATAGTGAGGGTGAGGTATAAGTGAGAACCATAGTGAGGGTGAGGTATGTGAGGACCATATGGGAGGGTGAGGTATGTGAGGACCATAGTGAGGGTGAGGTATGAGTGAGGACCATATGGGAGGGTGAGGTATGAGTGAGGACCATAGTAAGGATGAGGTATGAGTGAGGACCATAGTGAGAGTGAGGTATGAGTGAGGACCAGTGACAGTGAGGTAGGTGGAGGTACTAAGAAGTACTCGTATCAGTACAAAACTCCCCACACACTTTTCTGCCTTCCTCTGCTCGTGCATCTCCCTTCTGATTGCAGCCATTTGCTCTCTCAGCAAGGCCTCTTCTGCCTTTGCCCTCTTCCTCCTCTCCTCCTCCTCTCTCCTCACCAATGCCTCAGCCATATGCTGTGCCTCATTGGCCTTTTCCAGCAACTCACGCGACTTGGCTCTCTCAATGTCCTTAAGCCTTCGTCTCTCACTCACCTGATTTAACATGTTAGCGACCCTCACACAACTGACCACTTCTCCCTCTGACCTGTTTGTGTCTAAGCTCCATAGCAATGCGCGGGTCCGCACACGTCGTATGCTTCGAAGACACCTTCTTAGGCCCATCGACGCCTCTGAGGGTCTTGTGCAGTAGTCCCTCCACCACGGCCCTGGCATTGTCCCTTACGTCTCCCTCTTCCCATTCCACCTGCGCCGAAACGTCCACTTCACCTTCGGCAAGTGGCAAGAACTCCGGACTCCTTTGCCACAGCGCTGCGTCACTGTTTGGTACCTTAGGGTAGGATGACGGTCCAGTCGCGCCAGATACCCACGCATATCGCGGGATTCTACGCGCGTCATCATTTTCACGGCACGTCTTGTTCACTCCTTCCAGCCAAGACTGGATGAGCTCGTCCGCTGTGCACAATATTAAAGGAACCGCGCCACGAACGTATTCCCTACCTTCTACAATGACGGCGTTGTGCGTCTTCGTGCGCCGTCCACGCAACAACTCCGCTTCCATTTCATTTTTCCCGCGCTTCAAAACATTTCGTAAACACACTCGGTCCGCCCAACGCACAATTAGGACACATAACACGGATTACATAACGGAGCAGTTTTGAGTACTGTTGAAATCGAGATTCGGCAGAGGTCCAGGAAGACCAGCTATTCCTCCCTAGTAACGAGGGGGGCATTAAATAAAGTAGGCTGGTGGAATGCCCTAAAACTCACAGTTTTTCCAACAAGGTCCTGTGGAGGGTCTCCACATTGCTGCAGCTGCAAGGAGGTAATGTGGTACTTAACAGGATGGTGGGGGCGACGTGCAGTGTGAAGAAGTGAAGGTGTGTAATAGTACCTCTTGGAGATACTTTATGATTCTATCAAGTCTACTGTGCTTCTGGTCTGGGGACTCGTTAGGGCCTTGGCTGTCATACTCTTTACAGACAGCAGTCATGATGTCCAGCTGCTTTGTGTAGCGTGCCTGGTCCTCACCGCTTAGCTCATCCTTCTTCAGCTTAAGCCAATCAGGGTACTGTGGTGTGGTGTGTGGTGCAGTGGGTGTGGTGTGGTGTAGTGTGGTGTGGGATGGTGTGGTGTGGTGTGTATGTGTGAGTAACAAGTGTGCCAGGTATGGTCAACTATTCATAAAGTTAACAACATAAAGTAAATACACACACCATGATAGCCTTCACTGAACACTATAGGGAGAAGTGGGTCTTTGGCTAACACTACAGGAGGAGAGGCTGTGCCCAACACTACAGGGGGAGAGGCTGTGCCCAACACTACAGGAGGAGAGGCTGTGCCCAACACTATAGGGGGAGAGGCTGTGCCCAACACTACAGGAGGAGAGGCTGTGCCCAACACTACAGGGGGAGAGGCTGTGCCCAACACTACAGGGGGAGAGGCTGTGCCCAACACTACAGGGGGAGAGGCTGTGCCCATCACTACAGGGGGAGAGGCTGTGCCCAACACTACAGGGGGAGAGGCTGTGCCCAACACTACAGGAGGAGAGGCTGTGCCCAGCACTATAGGAGAGGCTCTAAGCCAGATCCACTGCTTACATAGCTTTCTGACACTTACCCTGCTGCAGAGCTCCATCAGAGATGGGTAGAGGACATCTTTGGAGACCAACATCCCCATCATACCTTCCATGAGCTTCATCAGCTGCTCCTCCCCCTCCTCCCCTCCCTCCTGACCCAAAAGGTCTTTCAGCTTATCGTCCGCATCAGCTCCTGAGGTCTGCAGGCGCGAGAAAGACAGAGCATGTAACAGCATATCAGCCCTGGAATGTAACAGCATATCAACCCTGCATGTAACAGCATATAAGCCCTGCATGTAACAGCATATCAGCCCTGCATGTAACAGCATATAAGCCCTGCATGTAACAGCATATCAACCCTGCATGCAACAGCATATCAACCTTCCTCTACACTATTTGCTGCATCTAAGGATAACTAAATTCTTGCTGCATACAAAGGCAGCATTTAGTTTACCTGACACAATATTCTTCACATTGCGCCATAACGTGACGCTATGCCCCTCCTCCCCCCATCACCTGCTCCTGCTCTCTCCTCAGTTTCTGGAGTGCCTCTTCCAGTTTGGCTTCTAAGGACGTTGGATCTGCTGCTCCCTCCTCCCCAGACTGAGCTTCTTCCTGCCCACGGTCACCCTTCATATCGACAGAGGTAGCAAAAGCCTCAAACTCCTTCCAAAGCTCCGGATTCTCACTCTGAATGGCTTTCATGACCTCTTCCAGATGTGCGTCCGCCTCCGCACTAATCTCGCCACTCAGCGCCTCCTCCAGCGACTTGAAGTCGGGCATGCTATCAGGGGACTGCGAGTCAGGAGTCTCGCAGCCTCCAGTAGCTCCGCCCAGCAGCATGGCCAAGTTGGCGCGCTCCGTAGTATGAATTGGCGGCGATTCCTTTTGCGCTCGTGACGCCACGTGCTTTCCGAAGTCATTCAACGAACCTTAGGGGAAAAACACGCAGCCACCAAGGGTAATCACGGGTGTGGATAAACGATGGAGGGGCTCTTACTGTCGAGAAGTGCGTCTAGCTCTGAGTCGCTGACTTTCTGTTCCTGTTGTTTCGCTGGTGGTGCACGTGACGACTCTCTGTGCTGTTGCGGTCCTCCTGGTGTGCTTGCCGAGTCCTCGCGTGCGTTAGCTGCTAACGATTCTGCCGCGGCGCTGCTATCAGAAGTGCCTGCCATTTCACTATAATTCTCGGCTCCAGACCCTTTTTGTAACATTAATGGTTACATCATCGCGTACCGCGTACATGCAAAGCCGGTGGGCGGCGGAACTAAGTCTAAAGCAAATGGCAATGATTTGTTGAGTAGGGTAGGGGTTTGGGAGGTCTCTTTACCCTCCTCAGTGCACTCATGGCCGAGTCATGGGTCTTAAGACCTGGAATGATTTCATTGGTTCTCGAGTGGTCCTAATTACTAGTACCTTCAGTGTTCACTCCAAAGCACTTGTACATGTACATGTCATTGTGGGATTACTTGTCTCGTACCCAGATCCTAAAACGTCACAGCTGCTACCACGTTCGTAAAAAAATTATCTCTGCGACAAACGTTCCAGATCAGAATTCCAGGGCACATTAATTAACCGCAGGAATGCAGCTGTATCGTTTTGTGATGGAGCGGATACATTCAAGAGGGCGGCCATTATGCTCAGGGGCCTGTGCTGTGCTGCCGTACGTATTCAACCATCTTAGAAAGAGAACGCCTGAAATCAGAATCGCCTGCTGTTGTTTGCGTGCGTAAGAATCTTGCAGCCCCCTTTTCTATATGCCATAAATACTGTACATAGTTCACCAAAGCACTCCTGCACGTCACCCGCTCTAAGCCCCCTTCTTACACGAAGTGAATGGCTTGTACCCCCCCCCCCCCCCCCCCCCCCCCCATGTCAAGGATACGTTTAAGGGTCTGGGTACGAGAATGTTTACTTCAACAATTTGCAATCACGTGAGCAATCGAAACTTGCTGACTTCTATATTCCGTTGGCTAAGTCTGAGCGGGAGGGTAAAATATATGGAGACTTGCCCGTAAGTGGCGATACGGAAATTATCTTCTTATCCAGCGCGTGCTAAGTAGCTTCGCAATTTACAGCATTGGGGCACGCCTTCACGCCGATGAAGCTAACTTTATTGTTACAATTACACTTTGGTTAAGTGGCAGAATCTGGTACTTAAAACTTCCACACTGCGGTCGGACTAAATTACAATCGAATTATAAAGGTCACCTTCACTAATAAGCGGGAACCGTCCCAAAATATTGCGATCACATGCTCGTCACGTCTCGGAAGTAATGAATATCAATCACTACAATGTGCTGAATGTATACGTCCTATGCCGCTGTAATAATATAAATACTAAACTCGATTGCTGCGAACCGTCATTAGCAATTTGAACGCCATGGCAGCTTTGGGTGCTTCGGATACTTACCAATCCGACCAAGCAGAGGCCAAATTGGACTTGTCGGGCCGTTTGTATCGAACATTACAAGCGCCGTCTTTAACCTCGTACAGACACGTAGCTTCGTTAGACCTTTCCGATAACGGACTTACTCAGTTCCCCGCGGAGCTCTACGAGCTGCGCGGGCTTCGAGAGCTCGTCGCTAAGAAGAACTCTATAAAAAGCTTGCCAAACGACTTCAGGCGACTGGAGGGTCTCGAGGACCTGAACTTGAGCGGTAATGCGTTCGAGCGGTTTCCACTTGTTGTGTGCGACTTGAGTCATCTCAAATGGCTCTCCTTCGGCAAGAATAGCATCGACAACTTACCTCCGCAGATTCAAAGACTGGAAAGGTATTAATTAACGCATGAGTGGTGTTAACTAGCTAACATTCCCACCTTCCAATAGGCTGCAGCATCTGTATCTAGGAGGAAATCATCTGAGTACAGTGCCTCCCGAACTGTGCAAGCTACTTTCGCTGGAATTCCTGTCCCTCTGTGACAATCTGATCACCACCTTACCCAAGGACCTCACCCTGATGACCAAGCTGGTATCCCTGCAGCTCCACAAGAACCAGCTCCAGACCCTGCCCCAGGGCCTGGTACGGCTTACGAACCTGAGGGAGCTGAGTCTCCGTGACAACCCGCTGGTCCTGAGGTTCATCAGGGAGTGGCCCAACACCCCGCCAAGTCTCCTGGAGCTGTCGGCCCGCGCGGTGAGGACACACGGCCTCCCCTACAGCACGCAGGCCATACCTGACCACCTTGTCACCCTGCTCAACTCTGCTCAGTGCTGCGACAATGCGCAGTGCAAAGGTGTGTACTTTAACTCCAAGGTGCAGAACGTTAAGTTTGTGGACTTCTGTGGCAAGTACCGCGTTCCCCTGATGCAGTATCTGTGCTCCAGTGGGTGTGGTCAGAGCGAGGGTCACGTGACGTCCAGTTCTAGCAGCAAAGATGAGGCAGATGAGAGAGACAAGCAGAAACTGAAGAGAGTCCTTCTGGGGTGAAGAGAGGAGTGTGCTGGTGGGAGGAAGGAGGTGGGGCCACTAAGGAGCAAGTGGCACGTCATGTCTGACAATGTACACACCCACATTGGAATGTTCCCTCCCGTGTCCCCACCCTCTATCAGTGTGCCCATGCATACAACACCACTCTTGTGTGAGGACAACTGCCTGTAATGTGACAACTGTCTGTGATGTAGCCTTTGTGACAAAGATACACAATGCTGAAAGGTCCGTTTTGTAAGTGATGTCAGGACGTCACGTGATGTTGTTTTATGTAGATGTCAGGAGATGAATTTGCTCTCTTAGACACAACCATGTTTAGCCTTGTAGTGGTTTATTGGACTAACAATGTTAGCAAGGTGTACACTACTAGTAAAGCAAATCATTTACAGTGCCGGCTCGGAACTGTAGAAAGTAACTCCTCGGAACTGTAGACTTTTACAGCGATTCATTGTTTATTTAGGCGTCCATAATTCGATAACGTGGTCAGACTGGCAATTGATTTGCTTACCTAAGTCAACAGTCCAGCCCAGCTTTTACATAATATTATGTAACTTTTCCAGCAGTCACGCGCGCTTCCCTATGTGCTTGTGCGTAGTCAGGCTGATGCTTCTGAGTTTACAACACGAATACTTGCGCGCACACGCACAAACATAGTTAAGATAAATACACATGTGCTATGTAGCATACCTAGCTAAAGTTCGAAGCTGCATACTACACTGACCAACAAGTGTCATACACACAAAGTTGACAGTACAGCTTACCTAGCGCCTCGACGTAAGCAGACCGAACGCTAAGTGCTCCTTAATTAGGTTCATGTAGGAAAGCGTTGGAAGCAACTGTAAGCCACTTACAGAAAGATTTGCTAAACCATTTACGGAGGTACACGAACCATGTATTGCTAACACACAGTACTGCTTACGGTGTAACATTTTAAAGCGTGGCTACTTTTGGTACTGTACGTATAATGACCATGTGTCGTATTATTACCAGTATATAGTAGCCACGCTTGAAGATCAGATGTTACGCTATAAGCAGTACTATGCAGCTTTTACACCTTCAACCCTTAGAACTTTAGCTAGGTATGCTACATAGCACACGTGTATTTATCTTAACTATGTTTGTGCGTGTGCGCGCAAGTATTCGTGTTGTAAACTCAGAAGCATCAGCCTGACTACGCACAAACTAGTGAAACACAAGTAAATTACATAGGGAAGCGCGCGTGACTGCTGGAAAAGTTACATAATATTATGTAAAAGCTGCCACTCTGACCACGTTATCGAATTATGGACGCCTAAATAAACAATGAATCGCTGTAAAAGTCTACAGTTCCGAGCCGGCACTGTACATCAATATTTACGTTTACGAATCGTACGTAGACGCAGAAGCCATATCCCCACCCACTGCGGGGCCAGGGCCAGGGGCAATCGGAAATAGGTGACCTTATCAATGGCGTAGGCAAAATGTATTACATAATCATACGTAATGCTATTAACAAATACATGTAGTAAAGTCATTTAATAGTGTGATGGTGACTTCGTTTTGCTTTTGGGGGGGGGGGGGGGGGGGGGGGGGGGGGGGAGTGGGATTCGTTCGAACCCACCCCCCCCCCCCCCCCCCCCCTCCGCCTCATCATGATCTGTACGTACACATATACGGGCCGTACTACCGTACCGGACAACGCAGTTTGCTGTCTATTAAATGAAATATTGAAGGGGCGGGGTCCCCCTCCCAAATATGATTCTGAGCCCCCCGGACATCTTACATGAATTCGTCTCTGCAAACGACGCGTGTTGTACATTGTGTAAATGTATACAGCGCAGTACTAGTACACAGTACAAAGATGAGTATAATGAAATAATCATGCCTCCCCCCCCCCTTTCCCTGCCTAGGGGTCCGGACCTAGACTCCAGTTATGGAGCGCCGTATGCGTCTAAAAGTCTTATTGAAGTAAATTTTCGATGCGGCGCTCTATGTATACGTACGTATGCATGTAGCTAATCACGAGTTTCCAAGGATGTGATACGATGTGTTAATATCATCACGTGATACGATGTGTTACCATCACACCTAACATGCCAAAGGCCAGCCGCCGGCCTGCCAGGCCAGACCACGCCCCCTCGATGTACCAACGTGCATGCAGTGTATGACCTTATTTGTACATGTACAAACCAGCCTTGTTTAGAATTCAACTATTAAAGTATAAAGTGCAGCAGTAAAATTACTACACTACCAGTATATCACTATAATATAATTATCTTTATTAGTTTAGTGTAGTGACTTGAAGGAACCTCTTGAGATACATGCAACAAATTGTCTGAAGGTTAGACTGCTGGGGGGTGCAACGTTTCATTCCATGCCGGCATGCATGTGCTAAGAGGTTCATGGCTTCGTCATGCTTAACTTTTGCGAGAGACGGGATTTGCAATGTAAAATACATATTATAATAGATATACTAGTCGGGCGGGCCCTACTATCGCGTTTGGTCGTGTACCTAGGGTAGGATGGTTTATTCTCCAATCGGATTGCAGCTGGTTTATTATCGCCCAATTAGCGGCTGATGTGAGAAAATTATGGGCTTAGTCCTGCACACAATATTTAATTACTAACACTGCAGAACAAATCTTGGTACTACTATAATATAAAATATCTATGGTACTGATCAGATAGGCTTGCCGACCAAACCGGCGCGGTAGTAGGGCCCACCCGCCTAGTAGAATACTGCTCGAGCTGCGATTTCTAGGCTGTTAAAATTGACTTTTCTTATTTGGCAGAATCTAAGTACTGAGACTTCTTTTGGTATTGCAAGAGTGGAGTGTTCCTTCGAGAACCGCAACGGCTTGTAGCTTTATCTAACCCTAACCCTTTCTCCTTCTATGGCTTGAATATCACAAGTTCCTCGGGATTGTATTCCTATAGGTCCCGGTTTGAAACAGGTTTGAGCCGCTGAGCAGAATCGTTGAAACCGACGGAGATGAGCTAATTAAGCTAATATCGTAACATTACGTAATAATTGATTGATATTTTAAAACTCAATAATTTGATCTGCCTTTAATCTATGGCCAGACGGACTGTATTGTAGCCCGTATTATTGGCGCATACCGCTAGTAGAGCAAAGGGCCCGAATGTGGAACGCACCCCTATTAAGGAACACTAAATCTCATTAAAAATTTAATCAAAGTTATGGGTTTGCAATGATGGCTCATACGCAAATCAATGAATCTGATTGACCCACTGATAAGTATAAGACATAAAGGATAGTCTAGTGACGATGTTCAATGCTGATAAAATTCTCCACTAGCATTTGGCAAGCTAGGATTGCAGCATTGTGCTCCTTTACAACCTTGTGATTTCATTTTAGCTTTCATGTGCTCTAATGCAGCGTTTTCTTTTAGAGCTGCTTTTCAAAGATTCTGCATTGCTCTTCTTTCTCAGCTATCTCTCCCCTCTTCATATCCTTAAATTCATCAATTCATTGTGCTGAAGTCATGCACTGAGCTGAACCTTTCAAATGCTTAAATTGAGTACTAGTAGTAGGGATAGCGTTGTCCTATGGATGTAAGCTTTCTCCATCTGAATTATCAGTGGTACTTACTGAACTTTGAGGAGAGGTCCATTCAACATGTTGCACCTGCTCAGGACGTACTGCACATGCAGCCACATAGATGGAGTGGTACTGAATTGACAATTCAGGCGTAACTGCAGATCTCCTTCTGTCGTCATTACAGTAGCCTTGATATCAACCTGCCTCTTCACCTCTTGTGCCACACCATCCTCAATAAAGCTTACAATGGTGATTTTATCAGAAAGTGCTACCCCTTGCATCATGGGGTCCAACCATGTCTTCAGGAAGAGCATCTACCCCCACGTAGTGGAGACAGGCCTGTCGTTTATCGGCCATAATTAAGCTACCAGAGGATACATGTACATGTAGACATTTCATTTTTTAGCAAGTAGCATCCGCCCCCCTCCCCAAAGCAAACCCCATGCGGTTGAGTGTTTATATAACAACCCTTTGATGTGGTTGTTCCTTATTCGGTACCTTTCCCATACATTGAGGTATGTTTGCCGAAAAGTGAGTTTTCAGTACCAGAATTCATGAAACATTTCCTATGGTTAGCATAGTTGTAATCTACGTTAAATTCTCTATCCAACAGTGTTTGAATTATCTCTCTAGCCTGCATAGTTTGTCTGCATCAGTCAAGGGAAGTTGGTTGTTTCTTAATAGGTTCCCTTGCTCTACTAACATGCATGTTGCACACCCTCCACTGAATGAGTAACCTTTTAAACTTTTTTTAAATTTAGTAGACGATGTTTTAAAATCATCATAATTAATTTTCAAATTCTGAATTGAATGTAACCCCCCCCCCCCCCCCCTAGGATCATGATTAAAAATTGTATGTCTGGACTCTGGCCGTATCTTGCACGTGCAGCATTGTGGGGACCAGGGAAACTCCCGCTATCCTTACACGTGCGGGGTGGGGGGGGGGGGGGGGGGGGGGGGGGGGGAAACCAGGGAAATTCCCGTTGTCAGTAAGATACAATTAATACTATACTGTTAGACTAAATATAAGCAAGGACACTTAATTATTACATGGACTGGAAACCACCGCGTAACGTAATAGTATAAATTGTCGCAATCCTCGTTGCGTCTCGTTCCCAGTTTTTTCGGACAAACAAAGGGTTTTGTGAAGTTGTCTTAGCTTTGGAGTGACTTACGGTTATAGAAAGCTGTTCTTTTGTTGAGGTAAATCCGTTATAAGTCTTAAAGATTACGTTAAAGTACGGGTCTTAGCTTCTACGTGCGTGTTTTGCCTTGTTACGCTACTTTGGTTAGGCTCCTGGACACACCGATGAGCAGACATTTGTTTTGAAAGGTGTTTCCAGCGTTTAATGGTATGATACAACTCGTATGTTAGTTTGTATTGGAAAGGATGTTTCTTACAGAAAGGGCAAACGATTTTAATCGAACGATGCGCATGTTCTGCTTGTTAGGCCTCTGCAAATATGGTAATAGTTATGGCCTTATTTAACGTTCCACAGTATACCAGGATGGTTTCTCTAACTCGAGATTATATTTACATGATGACTGAACTTGTATTTATTTCTATACATTACTTTGAACTGATGTTCATTAATTATTGGTTCATTGCTCATTTTTAATTAGCGATGCCAAAAATAGCGAAGAATGGTTTATACATAACAAAAAACAACGTCACGGCACCCCAGTCAAGTCCCAGTCTTCTCATGCACTTCAACAGTCACATCATCGTGTACATGTACTGATCATTAATAATTCATGAGCAACTTGGATGGCGACATGAATTTATTGGGTTTCCAGTCCATGTAATAATTAAATGCCCTTGATATAAGCAGGTTCATACGTGTGCTGGAACGTATTGTACAGGTACGCACATCAGTCATGTGCTGCAGCTGTAAGTATGTACGTACGCGTGCACATTGGTTCGTGCTTGCTCTCGATCGAGTTGAGCCTTTGTACCAGGGGTATATCGCACAGTACATGTGTAATAACTGTTACTAGTGTATGTAACTTTCTTTTTTTAAGTTTATAAATACCAGGCAGGCATGATGCAGCGCTGTCATTCTTGCCGTGTTACCTATTTAAGTGCGATGGCTGCAAATCGATCATGCTGTTTGTCCTCAATAACCACAGCGATGGCTAAACAACAGAAATGTAAGGCGAGTACTAGTGCACGTGCTGCACGCAGCGGGCTTGAGGGGGCGGATGATGGCGAGGAGCGGTGCATTAGTGAAGGTGCTGAGACGAAACCTGTGGGGGGAAGAAAGAATAAAAGGGGGAAAAATAAATCAAGCAAAGCTGGCACCTCATCGCTCAGTGAACACATGCTTATAGGCAGTTCAAAGGAACCCTCCATTGGTGATGGATTAAGTGGACTGACTGTTGATGACACGACAGCAGGACCTGTCATTGAATGTAATGCAATGCCACCCAATGGTTCAGAGGCCCCCTCACTACCTGATGGTTCAGTGGCCCCCACACTACCTGATGGTTCAGTGGCCCCCCCACTATCTGATGATTCAGTGGCCCCCACACTATCTGATGGTTCAGAGGCCCCCCCACTACATGATGGTTCAGAGGCCCCCCCACTACCTGATGGTTCAGAGGCCCCCCCACTACCTGATGGTTCAGCGGGATTGCCTTCACAAACATGCAAGAAGAAGAAGAAGAGGAAGAATAGGAATAAGAAGGCTGCAGCAGTAGGTGGCAATACTCGCCAAAACGCAATATCGAACAGCACCACTACACAAGGAACCAAAAGGGTTAAATATGATATAGCTACTGGATGCTGCAAGGATGGACATCACTCAGAGAAGTCACAGAGTACTGACCCGGAGCAAAGCATTCCCAAGACAAAGAAGAAGCAAACACAAAAAAATCTAGCAGAGAATTTACCTGAGGAGGTAATGTTCTATATTCAGTCTAAGTAGTTGAAGTATCGTAATTATGGGGGCAATAGCTGCCAGTAATAATGATTAAATTTATTCATATAAATAACACCCTCCATTACTAACATTAACACCTCTCCACAAGTCATTTCTCCATTAGCTTCAATAGAGCAGTGGTATACAATGTTTGACGGTATGTGTGTTATCCTACTTACAGAAGCTGCAAGGTACCAGTGTGTTCTGGGGATGAGGCAGGAGATCATGTGACCTCTCTTGCAGGTCTGGTAAACATTGGAAACACATGCTACTTGAACGCAGCATTGCAGCTACTGTGCAGTGCGGACATGTTTAGAGAAGTCAGACTTGGTGAGGTCTTTTGAGTTAGAATTTGTAAGTAGACCTTTTACATAACATGGGGCTTGCTTGTAACATTTGAACTTATGATAATCTTATGATAATCCTATGTATATTAGTAAAATGTGTGCATTAATTAAAGTGTGTCACACGAGTATCTGTATCCATTTTAAAGTGCCTTGCTGTCAAGTGAAGTTGTTATATCCTGTGCGATTATGTCAATTTGCTTTGTAACAATAACCAATGTGTGATATGCATACCAAGGCATATCTTCTTGAATCAATTTGATGCACCAGATACAATTTACCTTGGAGACCTGAAGTCTATGATCAATGTGATATGGAAGTGAAGGCATTTATGTTGCTTGGTGGTCCAATGTGTGTAGCCTATTGGAAGGTAAAGGAGAGGGGTGTGTCCTCACCCTAGCCCTAACCACTTTGTGACTATGCTGGTTAGAGCAACCTTTGCATCACTGTGTTCCATGTCTAGTTTAGAATCATGTTTGTGTCTTCATTTATTAAGTTACCATCTGAATCAGGAAACAATTTTTTTTTTGGTTGTTTAATAACATTAATGCTGCATGCACACTCTCTCAGGTAAGTTAATTTTGAGTATGGTGTCCTGCAGATCCTATGGAAGGTGTTGGGGAGGTCAGCTTTGTGCATCAGTTTATCGACTTTATGCGACAGATGAGGGAGAAGAGGAGGTATCCTTTAGACCCAAGTCAAATAAAGGTATGGAATGGGCTGCAGAATGCATGATGACTAACTGTGTGTCAAGAAAGAATATTGTTCATTGGCAATGGAGCGTTGATGTATGAAATAATGTTTCAAATGAATATAAAGAGCCTAGCTTACAAAGGAGCTTGGATATATCTCATTGCTTTGTTGATAACCATGACCTCTGTCTCTGCTCCTGCATAATTACACACAGAGTGCAATGGGCAAAGCCTGCTGTAGATTTTCTGGTGATTCTGAGCAGGACTCTCAAGAGTTCCTAACAACATTACTGGAGAGAGTGCACAGTTTATTGAAGGCCAAACAGGACCTCCTCCTCCCCGCTCCCACCAAGCAGGACCACCTCCTCCCCGCTCAGGATTGCCCAACTGTAGACAAGGTACTTATATTGCTTCTTTGTACCTACATGTGTATGTACTGTACTCCACACATATAATATATATTATATAATATTATTACTGTATTAGATTTAAGTTATTCTAAGCGGTTTAGTAATTATATAAAAACCCTTAATTCAAAACCCTTGATAAAAATAAATAAATTAAGATTAAGGTTAGAGATAATTGATTTTAATAAGTAATGGAAGATGCAGTGGAACAGCATTGATACTGAGTTCAATAACGAGGAATTTACTTATCATTTATTATGGTTAAAGCTTCTAAGGTTTAACTAATTTAATAACCACCACTAATTATTCCGTTATTAAATGAAGTAGGAAACGCCATTTTATTTGGTACTGAATTTGCTACATTAGTTATTTGATTTTATTAAAGGTAATTGAATTATAAAAATGCGGTTCATATTTGCCTACCGTAGTCACTGTATATTCATAAATCCATTTATAACATTAAGAAATTATATTCTTTTAAAAAAAAAAAAGCGTTGCATTCTTTCGTGGACACCCGGTATACTGTACTCCACACATGCCCACATACCTATACACTGTACAGGTGCAGGCACAGGCTGAGGAGAGCTGGGGGCAGTATCTGCAGCAACATGGCCACACTGTGGTTGTTGAGCTGTTTCAGGGGCAGCTCATCTCCAGGCTGAAGTGTGCTGCATGTGGACATGTGAGGGGGACAATAGTTACATACACTGTATGACATTACATCATCTCTGCTTCAGGCTGTACTGAAATCTGATCCATTTATGTTCCTATCAGTTCCGGTGCCTGCAAGTAAACATGTACGTTCAAATGACCAGAAATAACCACATGCTACTTAATAACCATTGTGGATGTACATATACTTTTTTTATAGGTTGTGGATTTGCAACAGTGTCTTCAACAAGTCACCAAGAAAGAGATTATAAATGGATGGTAAGGTGCTGTTAGGTGTAGGTAGGGAGGGTGCTAGGGTGCTGTTAGGTGCAGGTAGGCTAAATATTTATTGACAACTCACTCACGGTAGTGACTTAAAGTTTAAGTTAAAAGTGGCAACGACTCTGGCATTGTTGTTGTAAAGTTCTTCCCGTTTTGAAAGTTGGATGCAGCCACTCAACCTACTCCACTTAGGCCTTGTCCTGGTTGCCACAAGACGGTTGATGTGGAAAAGAAGGTGCGGCTATGGAGGACACCTCCATTCTTAATGCTGTATCTGAAGAGATACACAATAGATGAGTAAGCTTGCATGCCTCCAATGATTGTATACAGCAAGGACAAGATGATGATAAAGAAAGTTATGAAAGTGCTCTCCAATAGGAATGGACAGCAACACAAAGTGTGCACACCCATTCAGTTCCCCCTTAAGGAGTAAGTGTCCTAATTGAAGCCCATCTGATAGATCTACTTCATTGTACATATAGCCTAGACCTATCTAACAGCTTCGTGTGCACAGCAGGAAGGGAGGACTCATTATACGATTTGTGTGCAGTTATAAATCACTCTGCGTACAGACACAGTAGCAGTGGACATTGTGAGTACTGCCAGGGGGTGTGGCCAGTTCTTTAATGTAACCACTTCACATTCCAGATACTGCTGTTAGCAAGTGTGGTGACCAGTGGTATAGTTTTGATGATGACACTGTAACCCCTGTCCCAGCCTCTGAAGTGGCCCAACAGGTATATAGGGTGTGGTCAGGAGGTATATAGGGTGTGGTCAGGATGTATATAGGGTGTGGTCAGGAGTTATATAGGGGTGTAGTCAGGAGTTATATAGGTCAAGAGTTATATTACATTCTAAGAACAATTGTAACATTATAAAAGTTTCTTATCATTTGTAAGTGATATGGTCATTGATGGGCATTAGCATGACTGTACCAGTAATGTTACCCATGGTGTACCAGTGATGTGGGGTCATTATGGTACCCATGGTGTACCAGTGATGTGGGGTCATTATGGTACCCATGGTGTACCAGTGATGTGGGGTCATTATGGTACCCATGGTGTACCAGTGATGTGGGGTCATTATGGTACCCATGGTGTACCAGTGATGTGGGGTCATTATGGTACCCATGGTGTACCAGTGATGTGGGGTCATTATGGTACACATGGTGTACCAGTGATGTGGGGTCATTATGGTACCCATGGTGTACCAGTGATGTGGGGTCATTATGGTACCCATGGTGTACCAGTGATGTGGGGTCATTATGGTACCCATGGTGTACCAGTGATGTGGGGTCATTATGGTACACATGGTGTACCAGTGATGTGGGGTCATTATGGTACCCATGGTGTACCAGTGATGTGGGGTCATTATGGTACCCATGGTGTACCAGTGATGTGGGGTCATTATGGTACCCATGGTGTACCAGTGATGTGGGGTCATTATGGTACCCATGGTGTACCAGTGATGTGGGGTCATTATGGTACCCATGGTGTACCAGTGATGTGGGGTCATTATGGTACCCATGGTGTACCAGTGATGTGGGGTCATTATGGTACCCATGGTGTACCAGTGATGTGGGGTCATTATGGTACCCATGGTGTACCAGTGATGTGGGGTCATTATGGTACACATGGTGTACCAGTGATGTGGGGTCATTATGGTACCCATGGTGTACCAGTGATGTGGGGTCATTATGGTACCCATGGTGTACCAGTGATGTGGGGTCATTATGGTACACATGGTGTACCAGTGATGTGGGGTCATTATGGTACCCATGGTGTACCAGTGATGTGGGGTCATTATGGTACCCATGGTGTACCAGTGATGTGGGGTCATTATGGTACCCATGGTGTACCAGTGATGTGGGGTCATTATGGTACACATGGTGTACCAGTGATGTGGGGTCATTATGGTACCCATGGTGTACCAGTGATGTGGGGTCATTATGGTACCCATGGTGTACCAGTGATGTGGGGTCATTATGGTACCCATGGTGTACCAGTGATGTGGGGTCATTATGGTACCCATGGTGTACCAGTGATGTGGGGTCATTATGGTACCCATGGTGTACCAGTGATGTGGGGTCATTATGGTACCCATGGTGTACCAGTGATGTGGGGTCATTATGGTACACATGGTGTACCAGTGATGTGGGGTCATTATGGTACCCATGGTGTACCAGTGATGTGGGGTCATTATGGTACCCATGGTGTACCAGTGATGTGGGGTCATTGTGGTACCCATGGTAATGACTTTGCAGTAAATATTTGTACAGGCAGTGGATTATTAATGGTTATCTTACTTTTGATTGCTTTAGATGTCAGCAGCATATGTCTTTCTTTATAAAAGGAGTAATTGTGAAAATGAAAGTAAAAAGTAAGTACGTCCAGTGAAGTGAGTGTTGACTTCACCATAGCAACAGGCTAACTCTTAATTACATGATAACGGAGAGTAGAAATACACATGTACATAGGTTTTGTTTCCATGGTGCAATGCATAATGACTTACATGTATAGCCTTAAAAACATTAGGCCCAATTGTGCCTTTTGTTAACCTGAAGCTCTTTTTATCAGTCCCGCCACATTCATCAAATACTTATCAGAGCTGCAGGAAAAGATTACTGAAGCTAGCCAGAGGCAGGTCCAGGGCACTGCACTTGATTTATCAAATGTTGACTTTTCAGTGCCAAAGACAAAGAGGAAATGGCAGAAATACTACACATTGAAGTGGATAGAGTGAAGAAGGTTTGCTGGATGTTTAGTTGATAGAGTTTTCACTGTACATTTCTTACCACGCAGAAGGTGGTAGCCTTGGGACAAATATGAACTTTGAACTGAACATGAGTATGTGTGTGTACAATTATGACATTGGAACGTTTATATTCATACTGAATATGTGTTCCCAGATATACAAGTATAAATAACGCATAGTTGCAGCATTAGGATAATGATACAGTGACACACAAATATTTTGCAGTCATCAAATTTAAAAAAAGAGTACTGCTTTATATTTTCAATTTCAATTCACTAATTTCTTTATCTCTTTCTTCCAATAATTTCTGTAACTCTTCAATAGTCCTATTCTTCTGCTCCAATTCAGCTTCAAGTTTTTCGATCAGCGTCTTTTTATATTCAAACAAGATAGAGAGATTCACATAACTACTGAAATGCTCCAAATTATGATGAAATGAATAGCAAAGTGAAGTTTAATCACTAACCAAATTTTGATCAGGTGGGCTGAGGTGATCAGTTGGGGTTTGATGATCAGTTGGGGTTTGGTGAACGGGTGGACTGAGATGATTAGGTGGGGATTGGTGATTAGGTGAGGTTTGGTGCTCAGATGAGGTTTGGTGATCAGGTGGGCTGGGGTGAACAGATGCGCTGAGGTGCTCATGTGGGCTGCAGTAGTTCTGCATCATATTTCTGTAAGACGTCAGACATGTACATGTAGTTGGATTATGTATGGAAAATGGTACACTAACCTAGCTCGATAAAACAGCACATAGGCTGATGATGTCTGTAGTGTATAATGAAGCACATGGATGATGAATGTACTCAATAGATAACTTACTTTTCGACTTTTAATAGATAGCTATTACATGCAGATAACTTTCTACTTTACTCAATTAGATAACTTACTACTCCACTCAATAGACAACTTACTACACTACTTAATAAAT
The DNA here is from genome assembly GCA_949361645.1 of Spongilla lacustris. NCBI lineage: Eukaryota > Metazoa > Porifera > Demospongiae > Spongillida > Spongillidae > Spongilla > Spongilla lacustris. Next base: position 8,099,634 of record OX442428.1, on the reverse strand, counting down.
AACATACTACTCTACTCAATAAATAATTTACTACTGTACTTAATAAATAACTTACTACCCTACTTAATAAATAACTTACTACCCTACTTAATAAATAACTCACTACTACTTGTCCTTCGCTGCAGGGTGTCACCTTCTTATCACTAAACATAATCCATTTATCTCCATGTTTGCAGCATGCAGTATCTGTATGTCCCAGGCTGCATGTAAGTACTACTCAAGTCACAACATTAGCTTACAGTGACCACTTGTGATGTTCCCATAATGATTTATTACTGCAAATAAATCATATTCATGGCCAGTGTTAGTACCATTCCCAGGTAGGCAGTATCCTGACATGTCCAACCTTAGCAGTACAGGATGAAGCCACTGATGTGCATGCATCACAATCCTTATGACTTACTGAAGTGGATAGTTTATAAACGTTGTAACTTTGTATGCTGTTCCATCCCTGGGTTATGAAATGGGGTACATACAAAATGTCCACTGAAATAAGTGGAGTAGCTACTTACATGTTTTGGTTAAACCTCTTCAGATATATCATCAGAATTTTCGGTGCTTTAGTGATAGCAATAGTTCGTTCAACAGTAACATGCTTCTTGCACTTAGGACATGGCCTGGGACAAATGATATCTTCCAATCCCATCTATTTTATACTGCAACTTACCAATCATCTATGGAGTCTTTTGATACAATACAGCTATACAGCGAAACTTTTTCCTGTTAATAAATGTTTGCACAGTTATAGCTTACAAAGTAAGTAGATTAAAACAGGTCAGAGAGTATACTGGAGTATACTATGTGGAACAGTAATGCATAACACAACTAATGTTATACTTAGTTATACCCAGGTATCTCAAGAGGTACTGATGTACAACTGGAAATAATAGTAAGTCTGATACCCTTACATTACTGTGAACCAGCAACATTTACTACTGCTTAAAACAATACAAGTGTTTATGTGTGTGCACACATGCTATTAGTATAATTATACACCTGGAACTTTTAAGTGTAATTGTCCTTTGTGTGTCAAAATTAGCCAATTGTTACAATAACTCTAACATACCGGTATCCACATGAAAATCTTACCTCACTTCCAGCATTTGGAACAGGAACGGGCATGAACATAAAGGGGTCAAACTTCTCCACTGGCTGTAGAAGGATATGTAACCATGGCTACAATATGCATGCAGACATACAGGGTTGCACAAATTTCCACACTGTAGACGTGTTTGAAGCTGTCCTTCAAACAGATCAACCACCACAGAGCTGCCATGTGAGGACAAATACTCCGACCAGCATTCGTCAGCTTGGGTAGCTCCCACCTATACGTTACAAACAGCTGACACGAAAACTACACATGTGCAAATAACTTGTAGACTGTTTCAGACAAAACAATTAGAGTTGCAAAGTACTGAGACTGAATTTCTGCCCTAGCTGTATTTATATTGCCCCACTTATATCATCCACATACACACCACTATTTATGTTGCAAGCAGTGGTAGTAGCTTGGTTACTGAACACATTGTTACTGAACATATTGTTGCTTTATTACTGAACATACACTTTCATTGTTGCTTGCCACAGCTGATAAATGTCTGCTGTAGTGTGAAGGACCCTGAAGAGCTGTGTGCAGTTGTTCAAGAATAGCTGTCAAGAACTCTTGGGAATCTTGCTGATAACTTCCCCCAAATGATGTCACAGCCTGTGTTGTAGAATTTCATTGCTGGTTAGTGTGCTCAAATATTTCACAATGTGTAAATGTACAGACATTTCAAAAAGCAAGTTGTAGGGTTTAGATGAATCTAGTCACTTTGTATAGGCAACTTGAATAAATCAGGTGGGGAGAAATCATTTAAGCTGATGTTTTGTGAGTATCATTTGTGTAGTCTTTAAACTCTAGCCCCCCTGTCCCCGTATTGTGCAGTCTTTAAGCTCTAGCCCCCCATGCCCCCCATATTGTGTAGTCTTTAAGCTCTAGCCCCCATGCCCCCATATTGTGCAGTCTTTAAGCTCTAGTCCCCATGCCCCCATATTGTGATAGCTCTAGTCCCCATGCCCCCATATAGTGATATCTTTTTAAGCTCTAGGCTATATCATATGTTTCTAAGCTCTAGTCCCCATGCCTGAGCAGCCTGTTATAGAGCACAATGATATGGGATCTGTCATTGCATTTTTAATGCTACAGATAATGTCTACTATTCTGCTGTCCCAGTGGATTAGAAAACGGATAGCAAGGCCACTTACATTAATATGGTACTGCCAAAACACACACATTGTTCCCAAAGCATAACCTTACAGTCTTGTAACTACCCCACTATGATAAAGAAAGTGTTTGCATCGAAATAGAACTTAAAAAAAAAAGAACAGAACACAATGCTGCTTCTTAAGGCTGGCACACATGGGTTGACTTCCAGGCGACTTATTCTGGCAACTTGTTGCAATTGTGGTGAAATAGCTTTCAGAACGATGACATGTAAATAGCTTAGATAACTATCAGTCACTTATGGTCAAGCACTTTTTCACCAGAAAATAGAAAGCCTTTCTAATTCGGCGCGACATGTAGACACAAAGATCAAAGAAATTTGCTGATAATCGATCAGAAGTCGCCTCGTGTATACCAGCCTTTAACAATGAATAGTGAAACTGAATTTAAAAATGTAACTTACTAACTTTATATACCTTAAAACGTTTAAGATCGATGTCCCCTGATTTTCCATTCCACATACTGCTCATCACTGTTGCAAACTCATTCAGGAAAACAAAATGTTCTGCATAAAGGAATGCATGAACAATCCCAATCTGTTAAAACATATGAATGGGTACATGAAGTGTTACTGTACTGTTGTATCTACTACCAATAGCTATCAATTAATAACATTTAATAACATGCATAACTGGAAACAATAAACACATTTAAATCTAAACAGCATAGCAGCCTAGCGAGACAAGTTAAATAACTAAATGGGACAGTTTCTGAGAAAATGGCCCTTCGTTTATAATTATTAAATCTTTATGTATTTGAATCGTAATAACTTTCGAATGGTTAAGGCTACCAACTTCCTATTGTCAGCATTGCATACATAACCATTTCTCTATGGTAAAATACATTTTGGGGTCTTGCACTTGCTCCGTGCCAGTATTGCAATGTCTGATACTCCACCGAAGACTTAGAAGCCCGTATGAAAATGATCTATACAATTCTACAGCTGCAGATCTTTGTTGTCTTAACACAACATCACAGGCCAGCCTCCATATCATCAGTGGCAGCAGCCACTCAGCGCGTGCAATGTGTACAACATTTGGTGTCGACCTCCTCCTTGGATGCATGCTTGTATGTCTAACAATGATCCCGTCAGGTTGAAAATATTGCATATTCACAATATATCAATAACTACATTTAATAAATAAATCATGACTATGCGGATGTATTAGGATATTATGTAGATTTAAATTTAGCATGTTCACGGTTTAAAGATAAACCATGTTACACCATAGCTCTTGCTTTGTGTGAGGAATACATTAGGTCATGCAGAACAGTGCTCCTTTTTGACAAAGGGTGCACCTGGGCAGTAACACCTGGGCAGTAACACCTGGGCAGTAACTCTTCATCGTTCATTTTTATAACATTATTTTGCTCTTGATTTTAAGTACAGTAAAATCAAGTAGTGGCCAATCAAAACTGAACTATAAACCGCTAGATTTGGAGTCGCCTAGCAACCTTGCACACAAGATCCTGTGGTATGATTGGGTTGAGGAGCCTGCATCAAGTAATGATGAGAGACTTAGAATCTACAATTAGAACAGGTTGTCATGGTGTTAGCGATGCTATCATGGTGTAGTTTTGTGTATACAAACATAACACAACATTTTAATTAGTAAGATGAAAGCATGTGTGTGGGTGATGATATAAATATTATGACTAGGTACAGGGCCGTAGCAGCCGGTCAGGCATTCAGGCTATAGCCTGACCACTTTTTGCCCAAGGCCCACCTCGAGAAACGGCTGAAAACGATATAAAATTGTGTGCATACCCGGTATGGATAATGATTATATTCACAGGTTACCCGCAAAATAATTGTTTAGTTCTGGGCCATTGAATAGCTACATGTACATGTAATTGCAATCCGCTACTATTTTTTTGTTTCTAATTTTAAAAACCAGTCACATTTATGATTTTATAGTTAAATAAATCTTAGTATTATTGTAGTCAACGTGAGCGCTGTTCAATCGACGCTAACTTTCAATCGTCATCTGAGATTCTTTCAGACATCGGGGAAAACCCTAATCACCCCATTAAGTACAACTTCCCTAAACGAGCGTTTGGTGTATTATCTAGTAAGACATCAATTTTTTTACAAATTGGGGCAGAGATCTCTGATTGGGGGTAGGCATTTAAGGGAGTCTATATTTGAGTAAGTCTTGTTTGGAACTTTGATTCATTATATCATATGCAGGGGAAGATTTCATTGCCACATAGAAATTTTGCTGCTCAAAAATGCCTCTCAGATTCGAGGAAATGCGTTAGCTTCTGGGGATCTGCCCCAAACCCTGCTGGGGGAGCTACAGTGCTCCCCCAGACCCCCTAGCTGCTATTTCTTTTGGTCCTGTTACCAGCCTGACCACTTTTCTAATGCTGTCTACGAGCCTGAGGTAAAAGAATCATCTGTATAAACTATTATACACAAACGTTTAATGTATTATACACAACTGTTTTGCCTTTAAAGTACATTACTCAAACTCACTATTTGAAAAGTGTTCTTTCAGCTCCTCTGTACAGCACAGACATTGCAGCACAGTGTTCATGTAGCATGTGTTACCAATATTAGGAAGTCCAATATTAGGAAGTCCAGTATTAGGAGGTCCAGTATTAGGAGTACTTTGTGATGAAGATTCCTCCTTTGAAGTATTTTTAAATAAGCGGCAAGCTAAACTTGCAATAGGTACAGTAAGAAATCCCTTATAAAAAAGGAAAAAAGGCTATAATCCTGTTATTTTATTTCTGATCACACAATTAATGTAATAATGACATCATCAATCTCCCATATAGTCTAACACATACTGCCAATCTCCCACATACTGCCAATCTCCTACATACTGCCAATATCCTACATACTGCCAATCCTACATGGTCTACTGCCAATGTGTGATCCAACGCTTACTCACATGTTCTTGTGAGGGAGAACAATGAGAGCATGAACTAAAGTGGTACCCCATATAAAGGTTAACTTGCAAAGCATTGTATATCTTTCAGTACACTGTAGGTACAATTTGACACCAGTTTGAAATGGTCCCACCCCATATAAGGAGTACCCCATATAAGGAGTACCAAATAGCCCATATAAGGAGTAGCCATATAAGGAGTACCCCATACATACATGTACAGGACAGAACATACTAATGTCTAGAAGTTGCATTACACATTAAGACTGGGTATTAGGTTACCATGGCTATTATGTGTGCTGCTACAGTGACAATGAAATGATCCTTAAAGGGAGGATGTTACAATGGAAAATGTTTAGCTCAAATAAAATTTATTACAACACTTACTAAGAAGTTTGAACGAGTCTGATTGGTAGAACTGGCTGCTGTTAGTACCGGATCACTGCTGTGTGAAAGTGCCGGATCTGTTTCTGAAGTGCTACAACACACTTCCATTTCTCTATCTTTATTCAGCACACCCTCAGTGCTGGCTTTATTCTGCACACTCTCAGTGCTGGCTATATTCTGCACACTCTCAGTGCTGGCTTTATTCTGCACACTCTCAGTGCTGGCTTTATTCTGCACACTCTCAGTGCTGGCTTTATTCAGCACACCCTCACTGCTGGCTTTATTCTGCACACCCTCACTGCTGGCTTTATTCAGCACACCCTCACTGCTGGCTATATTCTGCACACTCTCAGTGCTGGCTTTCTCATCGCTCATGGCTCACTTTTGCTTGTGAAACTTTACATAAATGATGCGGAGTAGAAAGTAACCGCACGCATTGTACAGACTTATAATATCACAAATGTACATGTATGCAAAGTTGGAAAGCGCTTAGCTACATGGTAATGGTAGGGATGTTAATTTGGCACTGCGCTTGCGCTGTCACACACACACAACACACACACAGGCACACACACAGACAACACACACACACAGGCACACACACACACACAACACACACACACACACACACACATATTCACACACAAAATTGAATCGACATACACGTCCAACAAAATTGGTCCCTGTTAGTGTACTTTCCAACTCCAACGATGACGAGGCGTCGTGCTATTATTATATTTAATGTCTACATGTCTGTGGGGCCTGGGCGTGGGTATTTCCCTGGGGACTACCCCGCCGGTGTGTTATTACATCATTATTATTTTAAAATACGTACGAGTAGCCATGCCATGCGCCACTGGAAAGCAGCTGGCCAGTGGGTAAGTATGCGCGAGCCTCAGCTACACTGCGTATGGAACGGCCTGATGGGAGATGATAAACCTTTTTGCATGCAAACGTGTGGGACATTCACTTCCACAGATGATAATAATTGCAAACGTAGCCCCCGGGGACAATATATAAAAGCACCCCTGGACAAGCTCCTGTACTAGACAAGGTGAAGTGCAGTAATTAAAATATTTTTTGATTTACCTTTTATTAGGATTCACCACTGATGGAATGTATGACAATGATGATGGAGAAAAAGTTAGGCATCCTATTGTGCTGCTGCAGTAGATGTTATGAATAACTAGTAGTTATTAAGTGCCCTTTCTGTATGAACACGAATTAAGCATTGGAACAATGCTTTACGTGGTGATAATTTTGTTTTGTATATTGCATGACCCTGATAATATGTATTAATGTTTCAGTTCTGTAGATACCTCCCCCTCCCCTCCCTCCTTCCCCCTTAATTAGTGTTATTTTATTTCACCATTCAACACAGGAAGTGTTCAAAATGTTCAAAAATGGTACCAATTCAGAGACAAGTTTCTGTAGCAAAATTTCCTAAAGTTTTGATCATGTACTTGAAGCGATTCTATCAGGAAAGGTATGTTGGAGTAAACTATTATTATACAGACTTATAATCTATCAGCCTTATGCTTACTTGTGTGTCTGAAATTGCTAGGCGTATTTGTTGCCCCTCATTATGTAATGCATGCTTTGTTAAAGAGCTATTTTGGCAGCTGAATGCAGTACCTGGTTTGAAGTGATCCATTCAGTAAAACATTAGTAAACTAAGGTTTTACTGAAAGTATCCATTTTTGGTGCCGGCAACAGGTTACCTTTTGTGTGCCAGCCTCCAGAGCTGAGTGCATACTGACTAGGTGTTTAAACTCAGTACATGTAACTGTAAGCTCTTATTGGAGCATGTGGTGCTTTGGTTATGAAGTGGCTTTTATGACTTCTGACTTGGAATTATGAATTTCCATTATTGTTCTCCTGTTGCATGTCCTGAAAGGTTGGCACTGTACATGCATGTAGTTAGGCAAGGTAGCAACATGTAGCTTGTAACTCAAATAAAATATTGCAACCAGGTTTTCACTGGTCACACCCACATTGGATCCAGCAGCTTTTGTTATCCATTGTTAGGATGGTGAAAATCAAAAGGAACACTGTAATAGATTTCGAACTTGAGTAAGTTATATTTTTTTGTCAAGAAAATAAATTGTAATTGTTCCATTACCTTCAGAAACCTTGACCTCTCCATGTCCACCAGTATTGGCTCCTAAATACAGCCTTATTGCAGTGATGTATCACTATGGAACAATGTCTGGTGGCCATTGTAAGCCACACCTTCTAAGCCACACCTTCTCTACTGGGCATTACTAGGTGTTCAATGCTCTGTATTTACATAACTCTCAGATATAATTTTATAAACATGGCACTGTATTTATATACTGCTTATTGCAAGTGTGGTATTCTTTTGATGACAGTTATGTGTCTTCTGTTCCAGGGATGGAAGTTGTGGTATGACACATGCATGATTCTCATCATTACATGTGTGCATTTGATATGCTGTTTAAAACCTACATTTACAGGTGTCAAATACACTTAACATTATGTTAGGTGTATGATGTTAGATGTATGATGTTATGTGTATGATGTTAGATGTATGATGTTATGTGTATGATGTTAGATGTATGATGTTAGGTGTATGATGTTAGGTGTATGATGTTAGGTGTATGATGTTAGGTGTATGATGTTAGGTGTATGATGTTAGGTGTACCCATAACCAAAAATAATTTTATAGACCTACCCACTCATTGCACTTCTAAGGCCTTATGGTTCTTATGTGGCAACAAATTGAATATTGCTTGGCGGTATATTGTGTGCTATATACATGTATAAAGTGAAGTGTTTTGGGATGCTTTACAATAGGTAGCAGTCATAAACTAGAGTAATTTTGTGGTACTATTACTTTAAAAAAAGAATCGTGCTTTTCGGCTCTGGTTTATATTTGCTTCATAGTCAGGGTGTGTGTGTGTGTGTGTGTGTGTGTGTGTGTGTGTGTGTGTGTGTGTGTGTGTGTGTGTGTGTGTGTGTGTGTGTGTGTGTGTGTGTGTGTGTGTGTGTGTGTGTGTGTGTGTGTGTGTGTGTGTGTGTGTGTGTGTGTGTGTGTGTGTGTGTGTGTGTGTGTGTGTGTGTGTGTGTGTGTGTGTGTGTGTGTGTGTGTGTGTGTGTGTGTGTGTGTGTGTGTGTGTAGGGAGGGAATACATGTGACATTTTCATAAGCTATGTGCATGCAAGTACCATGACATCAAAATTACTTCCTTGTGGCATCAAATGCAGCACAAATGCCAGCCCACACCTGCATGTCATTTATCAGCACAGTCTTGAGCTATTCAGCAGGAAGAACAACACCTCATCTCCACCTGAGATGAGGTCCTCTCTCTCCTGCCTAATCATCCTTGGAGCAATGATGACCTGCACTGCACCAAGTTTATCGTTGGCAAGTGTGCTGTGTCCAGGAAGCTGCTGCAAGACATGTAGGTGGACTGACATTATGCTGTGGAATGTTGCAATGGTTGCTGGAAAACATTGATGACTATGCAGGATGTGTGGTGTAGTTAGTAACCACCATCCTCCATATATAGTAACCACATCACTCATCCTCCATAGCCACCCATCCTCCATAGTAACCACATCACTCATCCTCCATAGTAACCACATCACCCATCCTCCATATATAGTAACCACACCACCCATCCTCCATAGCCACCCATCCTCCATAGTAACCACATCACCCATCCTCCATAGCCACCCATCCTCCATAGTAACCACATCATCCACCAATGTCATCCAGGAATTACTTACATGTAGCCTTAATCAACACATTACTTTGAAGATAGCACATATTTTGTATGAGGGTCATGAGAAGTCTACTAAAGCTCATCTTTTAACACACTGTTCAGAGTAACTGCTACATCCCACATGTCAACCTTGAAATCAACATATTGCTTTAAGCAATTGGCTTGGGTGATTGCACAAGGAGCAGCTGATGTACTCCTCTTTTTGTGATCCAACAAGTCTGATGTCTTGGTTGCCATGAATGCTGGAAGTAGAAGCCATTCTGGTAACACCAGTACCCCATCAGTTCTGGTGACATCTGCGGGGCTTGGATGTATCCATAAACACCTCCTCCTCCTCTTCCCCATCATCGCCTTGGCAGGCTCCACCTCCTCCTCTTCCCCATCATCACCTCGGCAGGCTCCACCTCCTCCTCTTCCCCATCATCACCTTGGCAGGCTCCTCCTCCTCCTTTTCCCCATCATCACCTTGGTAGGCTCCACCTCCTCCTCTTCCCCATCATCGCCTTGGCAGGCTCCACCTCCTCCTCTTCCCCATCATCACCTTGGCAGGCTCCTCCTCCTCCTCTTCCCCATCATCGCCTTGGCAGGCTCCTCCTCCTCCTCTTCCCCATCATCACCTTGGCAGGCTCCTCCTCCTCCTCTTCCCCAGCATCGCCTTGGCAGGCTCCTCCTCCTCCTCTTCCCCATCATCGCCTTGGCAGGCTCCACCTCCTTCTCTTCCCCAGCATCACCTTGGCAGGCTCCTCCTCCTTCTCTTCCCCATCATCGCCTTGGCAGGCTCCTCCTCCTCCTCTTCCCCATCATCGCCTTGGCAGGCTCCACCTCCTTCTCTTCCCCAGCATCACCTTGGCAGGCTCCTCCTCCTTCTCTTCCCCATCATCGCCTTGGCAGGCACCACCTCCTCCTCTTCCCCAGCATCACCTTGGCAGGCTCCACCTCCTTCATTTTGTCAGCATTAGATCACTTCCCTGCAGTTCCTTCAGTGTGTGTGTGTGTCCCCTCTATCACCTTCTTCAACATCAATCCCCATTAGCCTCCTGCTGCCTGGCAACCTCTCTTTCGCACAACCATTAATAGCATCCAGTTTGGAGCTGAAATGTTCTCTTATCAATCACCAGATGTAGGCCTTCTTTAGCTTCTGGTGGGCGTGGTCTGAGCAGGTGTTCCAGTGGCCACAACTTGGAGCTCGGAGACAACGACAACTCATCCGCCATGCACGTGCATACACTATTAATAGCATTGCAATACCTGAAAATCCCATGTTGTGTGTGTGTGTTGTGTGTGTGTTGTGTGTGTGTGTGTGTGAACATTTTGTACAAAATGGCCAGATCTAGAGAATATGCTGTGAGTGGACCAGCACACTCTAAATGTCATCGGCACATAACCACATACTACATGCATAGATCAGCACAAGGAACATCATTTCTTGTCACCAACAGACGTCTCAATGTTTGTTGCAAAGCCACCGGGAAGTCTCATAACAAGAGTTATTTCTGAATTGTCACCAATCGTCTTATAATCACTTAGCTTCCCGTCATCTTTCAGCTGGTGTCCACCATAGATTAGCCGTATATTGACGATTTCAATGCCGGTCTTCTCTGTGATGAGCTGCTTCACTTCGGTAATGGTTGCAGTCTATGCATGCATGCATGCAGGTTAAAATATATTAGACATGTACTGAGCACAGAAGGGCACAAACAAAGAATTACGATATCACAGTTACAGACCTCCATTTATTTAGCATGTTCAGCCATATAGCTCAGTTAACCCTTACTTTTTACTCAATTGGTGTATATGATTATTTTCCATCTTGTCCTAGTCTAAAAGCCGCACCCCTTTCCCAAGCGCAATGAGACCATCTCTCTGAAGACGCCGACCGGACCATTTCGTAAAGTTACCACTCTCTTCCATGGCGAGATATGAACCGAATAGGCCCCTTTTACATTAGGAGAATTAAAGCAAAGCCTAATGTAGATCTAACATAATATGTTAAACATACCCCACTTGGGTCCTCCTTGAACCATAGGCCTTCATGTACAAAAGGTACTACAACATATATTTTAAAAGCCCTACAAGTGCTCGTGCAACTTCTACCTTCTGGCAAAATGTTATAGGCGACCGCGGCCAGCCGCCAGTCCCCGCCACGCACATTATATACCATAGATGTCATATAACTATGAATCTCTGATTATACTTCAGTTTATTCCGAAGTGTAAAAACGTGGAAGCGAGGAAGGATCGGAACCGTCAAGCATATGGCTACGTATTTGTATAGAGCTCTATTACCTACCTGAGGATTCTGAACAGAAATTGCATAAGCTTTTCCTTCACAGTTTCTCACAAAAAGAGTCCAACCTCCCATTTTCTTAGTACATATATCACACGAAGTTAATTAATATATACAGCAGAACGGGTGGTTCCCAGGAGTATCCCCCAAAGTACGTACGTAAATGGTACGTACGTACGAAAAGGGGATATCCGAAGGAAATCCCCTTCAGCATCATAGTGTATATACCACACTGTTAATAAATATTAATAATTTGAGCGTGTACCAGGAAGGCCCGGCAAATGTGGACTCTTTTTGTCAGCGGGATTGATAAGAAGAGCGTTTTGATCACGCTTCCCGAAAGGCACCCCGAGGTACGTAGCACCCTCCGCTTCACCCATTGTGCAAAAATATTATGTATTTTATGTAATTAATGTAGATGTAGGCCTAGTACCGGTAGTAGGTCTCCCATCTTGTACCCCTCTCTGAACAAGCTTTAAAACAAGAAAGTAATTATAGCTTCAACATACATGTACATATCTGTTATCGCGGTAACCCGCGGCCGGCCCACATCATTTGTGTGTACTTGCTGCGATAAGGTGAGGGACCTGAAACATGGGTCTAGTCGCCACTTTTCCGGACAAGCAACGCCAGCATCCCCTTTCCAAATATCCTAGAATTCTTGGCACCCCTATTCTAATTTTGAATTAGTATCGCCTCACCAAAATGCCATCTTGGGTATCTCCCATCTTGCAATTGTACCTCAAGCAAGAACTAATACAACGTATTTCACCATTAGAATATTAAGTAAAGACAGGCTGGTCTGCAAAATGCATGTCTATCCCACTTTACACGGCAACAGGAAATTCGGCACCCCCGTGCCAATTTTCTTAGGAAATTAAAATCAACATCTCTTTTAAAGAAAATAGGCATCTGTTACAAGCTACATGTATAGAACAAAAAAAAGTTTCTCCATCATATTTGCCAGGGTTTGTTCAAACTGTGGATCTTTCTAAAGTTTATCTGGCACAGTTAAAAGATTGCAGCTCAATTTATTATTAGCAAAATTATTCTCGTATTCCCAACAGTAAACTTGAGGTTGTGAAAACACGTTTATTAATATTAGCAGCCTTCATCTTGAGGCAAGACAGTGTTATTTTGGATTTACACTATTAGTCGAAATTAAGTACTATAAAATTACATTGTGTCTTATGACTTAGGCCTGGAGTAAAGTTATGTTGCCAGCAAAAAATGTTGCGATTGTGTAATTAATTAGGCAGACTGAGGATCCAGAGTGTATATTGAAATCCTGCTATATGTTCTTTTAAAAAAAGTTTATTCTATTCTGACATGATTTTCTATTGCTGTGCCCATTGCTAATGAACATATATATTCATTCACGCAGGCTCTGATGGTTGCTGACTTAATAGCTAAACTAAATGATGCGACTGGTGTAGAAAATACTGATCAACGACTTCTCTTTGGGAGTCAAGAAATGGTCGAGGCAGCTTGTCTAGGTGATTACCCAGGCCTTGGAGACAATTCAACAATATCAATTATCCCACGGCTACTTGGAGGAAGCCGCCATATTGATCCTTCTGTGAGAAGAAGCAAAGGTCCTTGCGTTATCACCTGCTGTGATTTTGACACACCACACTGCACAGTTATGTCATGCTCACATGCCATTGATCCAGATGTGCTATATGACATGTGCGAAACAGAGGTGTTCAGGAACAAGAAGTGGGAGATACACTGTCCAAACTGCAACAAGGAATGGTCGCTTGATGAAATATTGAAATGTGGTGTAACACAGCTAGAAATACAGAAGCTGGTGAAAGGCATGTCTGAGAACTGGTGCATGAACAATAAGAGTGAAGACATTAGGCAGTGCCCTGGCTGTCGTGGTTACTGCATGAGGAATGATTTGTCCAATAGGCGCGTTTTGTGCATATACTGCACACAACAAAAGAGGAAAGGTTTTGAATTCTGTTGGTATTGTTTATGCGAATGGATTGGTGACCATCGTTGCAAACAAGAGAGCTTATTGATTTTACAAGCAGCTCCAATGAAGGAGATTTATGGTGTTAAATGTCCCAGTACACGAGCCTGTCCCAAGTGTGGATTCATCATAGAACATGCTGAAAGGTGTAAGCACATGGCATGCAGTTCATGCAAGCAAGAATTCTGCTTTGTGTGCCTGACTTTGAAACAACCAGATGGGAGTTGGAAATGTGGCTCATACAGTGACAAATGTCGGCCTGCTCCGAAACAAAACAGCATTGCATAAAACTGCATAGAATTGATCTTAATATATAGCTGCGGAAATATCTTGCATGAATTTGTATTATGATTGTGTAACATTGATCATGTTTGTAAAATTGCTATAGCTTTATATTTACTCTGCTGCTATTGCACCACATACCAACAAACATATAAAACATTATGTAATAAGTTCAATATCAATCGTGCTTTTGTCTATACATGTAATGCTACTAAAAGAGTGAAGGGATAGCAGAAAGGACTGAGACATGATGAAGGAGGCTTCATTGTGGTGATGGTTTTAGACTTTCAGAAGCTATACATAACAATTTATAAGCTGCATGGTTACAATTGTCCACGTGTACACTGAGGTCTGCAGTGAACAGATCAGCTCTCCTTCTGTGAGAAATAATGTGCAGCTGTTCAGACCATTGTTTTGTCCCGCTTTGAAAGTATGTACATGTACATGTAGGGCATCAAAGTCTGCCGGCCCTATTTTGGGGGTACATAATGTACATTTATTTAATTTTAAAACACGCATTCTGTATAAGCACACATGCACACTTCCTCAACATCAGTCACAGTCAGGCATCTCTGTAGTGCCCAGTTCTGCAATGGAATGTCTTTGTATCAGGTATCTATGGTTCTTCTGTAACCTGTGTGATCCAATGTAAGTTAATAACCAAGCTGCTCTTTTTAAAAAAAATAGAAAAGTAAGAATCACAGGATCACATGCATCTGACGCCTCCATGGCTACGGCTAAAGCTGAGGTAGAATATCTACTGGTTCATCAAGCAATTACATGTACATGTCATTGCACGTTACGTCATGTCAATAGTGGAATTTCCCCGGTTTAGTCCCCAAAATTGTGTGGGCTAGGCTTGGCCAATTTTAATTCTAAATTTTAATGTTTTAAACAACAAGAAACAGTAAGTTGGTTGCAGTTTGGAGTTAGTGTGTTCATGCAAATCGTGCTGTGCGTGTTTCCATGTGCACACGTGAACTCACCGTATACGTGTTCTAGCTAGGTGGGCTCTGAGGAATTGCATGGCGCATCTCGGCTCTCGGGCACCACGTGCTTGTCCTTTTTTAAGATAATCATTTCACCATGGTACCGGGGTGGAGGGGGGGGGGGGGGGGGGGGGGGGGGGGGGGGGGGGCCCTACTGAAACTTTTACAAAAGCACGTTTGTGCGTGAAAACATTTTAGATATAGCTTCTGGCAAAACAATCGGAAGAGTACTGTCTACTGTCTACGACCTGTCAGGATAAAGCAGGGTGCGACAGTTGTTTCGGGGTTAAATAATCATGCATCACTTTGCAGAGAAAATGTATTATGTATCAATTGCCATACGGAGTGCCAATGCGACAACAATACAAATACACTGGGTTGCATGTCTCATAGGGACAAGCTGGTGCAGGTCTGTGTAATTGTGTTACTTCCTTTTAATTGTGTACAATATTGCATTGTAAGCATTAAATAATTCTGTACCTCACTTTTATATTTTAAATTTTTTAAATAGTATTTATAAAATTATATTATATTAATTTTAATTATGATAAATACAGTATAGTAATAATAATATTATATATGCAAGAACATATACATCATTTATTGTACATAACAATTACTCCATCTGCTCTGAGCCCAAAGAACCCATACCAGATGCAGCATTTCCCATGTTGTACCACTAATGAGAGCCTCTGAAGGAGGAAGGGGTATGCAACGTTCTCTCTGGAAGCCAATTTAAGGCAATGACCAAGATCCAAGATCTTAGAGTCTCTGTACCAAACACACCAGAATACTCTATGGCTATAGTAGTGAAGATATGGCTAGGGCCTAGATGGGCATACTTCTGTTGTTTTTTGCGTTCTGCTTGGTTGGCTACTGTCCCTGCTTCAGCAACTGCATAAGATGGAGCATAGGTGTCAGGGCATGTGACATCCCAAACAAGGAGTTGTCCACATTTCCATGGGGCTCATGCTATTCCATCTGGACATTTTCCATCTGGACATTTTCCATCTGCTCCGGCAAGGCCTGATGATTAGAGACATGATGGAATGTGTGCAGCTGATAAGGCCCCGTGAATAATTATATAATTAAAATTATAAAATTATATCAGTAGTAACAACTACACAAAACAACCCCCTACCCTCAAGCAGGCCCATTGTTGTGACTAAGTTCTGAATTGAAACATACAATGAAAGCACGAACTAAGCCTGCCACAAATGGAATTCAGCATGGTAGCCTCCATATGTGTGGAATTGCCTAGTGCTGTAAGACATACTGCAAGTTGCCGAGAGCAAAACTGGCCTGCAGTTCTATAATAATAATAATCAAAGCATCCTAATATATATGGATGTGCTATTGTATACGAACACATACAAAGAGTCTCAGTGTTAAAACTAAAATGAATAACTGTTGTATGTTGTGTACCGGTAATAAATAACTATACCGGTAATAATAATAATAATACTGAATTTTGTTTTTAATAATAATCAGGGCTTTTGCTATGTAGGATTGGCTCGATAGACATGGTTTTAATAATAATGATGTCTACGTTCACCACTCTTGATCACCATGTGCAATTGTTATGGTTTGGTGCTTTGATCTCATTCAGAGCTATATTTGGAGCTAGGGATAGCTAGTGACCCTGGTGCAAGGCAAGGGAAAGTTTTGACGAGGCCTATAAATCCTAGACAGGTCAAGCATAACTAGTAATAAGCCAAAAGTAAAATGATGGTTTGTACACCTGCTGGCGCCAAAATCCCAAAGCCACCATTACTTATTACAACCTTTTCTCCTGAAAGCACAAACCATGTTTTTAAATAATGACCATAAATCTTTTGTCTTATTTTAAACTTTGCAGCCACACAGAATATACAATGGACACTGAAACTGAGAGGGTTGTATGCTTCAGTCCTGAAGATAAAGGGAACCTTCAACCTAAAGAGACTATCACCACCAACAGTGATACTGGTCTTCAAGCTAAAGAGACTGCCACCATCAACAGTGATACTGGTCTTCAAGCTAAAGAGCCTACCACCATCAACAGTGATACTGGTCTTCAAGCTAAGGAGACTACCACCATCAACAGTGATACTGGTTTTCAAGCTAAACAGCCTACCATCGTCAACAGTGATACTGGTCTTCAAGCTAAAGAGACTACCACCATCAACAGTGATACTGGTCTTCAAGCTAAAGAGACTACCATCATCAACAGTGATACTGGTCTTCAAGCTAAAGAGCCTACCACCATCAACAGTGATACTGGTCTTCAAGCTAAAGAGACTACCATCATCAACAGTGATACTGGTCTTCACGCTAAAGAGACTGCCACCATCAACAGTGATACTGGTCTGACTACCATCAACAGTGATACTGGTCTTCAAGCTAAAGAGACTACCATCGTCAACAGTGATACTGGTCTTCACGCTAAAGAGACTGCCACCATCAACAGTGATACTGGTCTGACTACCATCAACAGTGATACTGGTCTTCAAGCTAAAGAGACTACCATCGTCAACAGTGATACTGGTCTTCAAGCTAAGGAGACTACCACCATCAACAGTGATACTGGTCTTCAAGCTAAAGAGACTACCACTACCAACAGTGATACTGGTCTTCAAGCTAAAGAGACTACCACCATCAACAGTGATACTGATCTTCAAGCTAAAGAGACTACCACCATCAATAGTGATACTGGTCTTCAAGCTAAAGAGACTACCATCATCAACAGTGATACTGGTCTTCAAGCTAAAGAGACTACCACCATCAACAGTGATACTGGTCTTCAAGCTAAAGAGACTACCACCATCAACAGTGATACTGGTCTTCAAGCTAAAGAGACTACCACCATCAACAGTGATACTGGTCTTCAAGCTAAAGAGACTACCACCATCAACAGTGATACTGGTCTTCAAGCTAAAGAGACTACCATCATCAACAGTGATACTGGTCTTCAAGCTAAAGAGACTACCACCATCAACAGTGATACTGGTCTTCAAGCTAAAGAGACTACTATCATCAATAGTGATACTGGTCTTCAAGCTAAAGAGACTACCCCCATCAGCATTGATACTGGTCTTCAAGCTAAAGAGACTACCATCATCAACAGTGATACTGGTCTTCAAGCTAAAGAGACTACCACCATCAACAGTGATACTGGTCTTCAAGCTAAAGAGACTACCACTATCACCATTGATACTGGTCTTCAAGCTGAAGAGATTACCATCGTCAACAGTGATACTGGTCTTCAAGCTAAAGAGCCTACCACCATCAACAGTGATAAAGCTAAAGAGCCTACCATCGTCAACAGTGATACTGGTCTTCAAGCTAAAGAGACTACCATCATCAACATTGATACTGGTCTTCAAGCTAAAGAGACTACCACCATCAATAGTGATACTGGTCATCAAGCTAAAGAGACTACCATCATCAACAATGATACTGGTCTTCAAGCTAAAGAGACTACCATCATCAACATTGATACTGGTCTTCAAGCTAAAGAGACTACCACCACCAACAGTGATACTGGTCTTCAAGCTAAAGAGCCTACCATCGTCAACAGTGATACTGGTCAAGAGCCTACCACCATCAACAGTGATACCAAAGCTTGTATCAGAGGAAATGTGCAGGCCAATATATGCAACAACAGCAAGCTTCCAAAGACAAGGAAAGATTTGGTAATTTATATGTTGGGCATGGAGGATCGTATGTATAAATGTATGTTGGTGTATTTAGCAGGTGTTGAAGCCACCAGCACCAGCACCAGCACCAGCACCAGCACTAGCACCAGCACCACGTGGTCTTGTCAATATTGGCAACACTTGTTACATGAATTCTGCTCTTCAATGTCTGAACTGTGCAGATGGTTATGGACTATGTTTCAATCCAGGTTGGTAAATTCAGGTGATATAATACTCTGCTCATGTGATCTAATATGCTGGCTCATATAATCAAATGCTCTGCTCATGTGATCTAATACTCTGACTCATGTGATCAAATATTCTGCTCATGTAATCTATTACTTTTTTCATTTTGCCTAAGAAGCATTTTTGACCCAAATGTACATTACATGTAGGTTTTCCCACCTGTTCAAGAATAATGTGTAAGGATCCATTTTTATCAGATCAATAGTATAATGATCAGATAACTGTATAAATGTTGTATATACAAATATACTAATTAACACTTCAGAGATAGTAATTGTGCGATGTCAGCTGCAATTACACGCAAGCATCTTTGTCGTTTCTTTCTGTAGATTCAACCAAATCAAATTCTAAATCTTTTGCACACACTTTGGCTGTACTCTTACAACAGATGAAGAGTGGGCCAGGGGGTGCGGTCAGACCAGATCAGATCAAGGTAGTAGTGCTATCTGTAACCTGTATGGGGCCATTTGTATTGTTTAAAAAGGATACAGCTGACTGACCTTGAACACATGAATAAAATATATAGTAGCACCCTTATGAGAAAAAGTGGCTCTAGGGTGCTAATAATAGGTGTCATGGTTGTTGTAGGGATTGGGGATGGAGTGTGGGGTGATGTGGTATTTAATTTAAAAGATAAGAAGCATCCACTCCTATATTTCAAGATGCTTCATAATATCCATACGTGCAGCAGCTGCCACAATCTATAATCCACATTCCATGTTGCCAGCTGCTGCCTAATAATGGCATTTTAAATGTTGAAGCATATCCTAACCTATATGTGGTATAGCATTTCATATCATGAGTAGAAGATTGGGAGCCTGCATGATTGCATGTGGAGCGTGCGGCATGATTGTAAATCTTTATCTACAGATGGACATTGGTGAACATTCGTCACGCTTTTCTGACTTTTCACAACAAGACTCCCAGGAGTGTTTGACTGCTATCCTTGAGATGTCACACAATGACATGAAGACATTTCCCACCGCAGAACGTACAGGAAATATAGTATGTACCATGCACATATTGCAGCGTACATGTATATATAACAATTATATGTTACTTACCTTTTATTAATAAACCAAGAGATATACACCTTTCATTTTGTAGACAGATCAAAGCTGGGAAGACTACCTGGTCAGCTGTGGGAACTCAAGTGTGGTTAGATGGTTCCAAGGGCAGCAGCAGTCCACACTGCAGTGTTCAAACAAAGCTTGCATGCACGTATGTGTGGTAGTCCTCCATGTTCTGTTATACAGCATGCATGTATGTGTGGTAGTCCTCCATGTTCTGTTATACAGCATGCATGTATGTGTGGTAGTCCTCCATGTTCTGTTATACAGCATGCATGCATGTATGTGTGGTAGTCCTCCATGTTCTGTTATACAGCATGCACGTATGTGTGGTAGTCCTCCATGTTCTGTTATACAGCATGCATGTATGTGTGGTAGTCCTCCATGTTCTGTTATACAGCATGCATGTATGTGTGGTAGTCCTCCATGTTCTGTTATACAGCATGCATGTATGTGTGGTAGTCCTCCATGTTCTGTTATACAGCATGCATGCATGTATGTGTGGTAGTCCTCCATGTTCTGTTATACAGCATGCACGTATGTGTGGTAGTCCTCCATGTTCTGTTATACAGCATGCATGTATGTGTGGTAGTCCTCCATGTTCTGTTATACAGCATGCATGTATGTGTGGTAGTCCTCCATGTTCTGTTATACAGCATGCATGTATGTGTGGTAGTCCTCCATGTTCTGTTATACAGTGCCTTTTTGTTGTTAGGAAATACATAAATGTGACCCGTTTATGTTCCTGTCAGTTTCAATTCCAAGCAATTGTCCAAAAGGAAAGGTGTGTTTTAATGGTGTCTACTGTTTATCACGCTGTGGTGTATAATTTGTACACTTTTACTGTGTAGAATGTTCAGCTACAAGACTGCCTTGATACGTTTAAAAAAGTGGAGAGCATCTCTGATTGGTTAGCTCACTCCACTTATTAATCAGTTTAATAACTTTATTACCCCAGGCCTTGCCCAAAGTGCAACCAGAATGTAGAAGTCAGTAGATATGTGAGAATCAAGAGACCACCGAATACTCTGATGATATACTTGAAGCGGTTTAGTTCTGACTGGTATGCCAACACTTACCGATGCACATACACACAACCACATGCATGTTGCACAACACAGCACTAGACAAATGAATTAAAATTATGCCTATCAATGCATTGTAAGGGGTAATGGCTGGCCCTAGGGTATATATTATTATATATGTACAGAGCATATTTGTTAGGACCCCGTGTATTCATGTCCACCTTGTTCTAAGGTATGGAAACCGGCGCAAAGTCAATACACGTGTGGAATTTCCTTTAGAGTGAGTGATAAATTAAATCGTTTCAATAGTTATTTAAAAGGTCACTCTTAAATATAGACTAGACCTTTCACCATACCTCTCTTGTCGAGAAGACTTCCACCACTTCTATGAATTAATTGCCGTGATAAATCATTCCGGATCCATTACCGGTGGCCATTGTGAGTTAGAAAACTTAGAAGATAAGTAAAACTGTTGGATGCTAACATATTAGCTTACCTACCAACTCAGACACAGCAACATGTCATTATGGAAAAGATTGGTTTGATATTAGTGATGGACATGTGAGTAGTTATAAGCAGGAAAGCATAAGTACACTGGTACGTTATGAGATGTATCTGTGCATCATAACTAGAGTAGTCCTTTTTATAGAGTGGTTCAGCGTACGTGCTCGTTTATCAAAGGAGAGCTTTCCAAGGTGAAGTCAGGTATGTGAAAATGTCTTCATAGTTGCAGTCTATTATATATGGGTCAACTGAATGGTTGCTATTGGATGTGTGATACAGGGCTGAGGTTCACCATGAGTTAATGAATGAGATGATACATACTATACTCAGCTTTCAGAAAGAATGGTTTTGCTCACTGGATGAAAGGTGCAGTCATTATCTACATGTATGCATCATAACTAGAGTGGTTCAACATACGTGCTTGTTTATCAAAGGAGTACTTTCCAAGGTGAAGTCAGCTGGTATGTGAATAAATGTGTCTTGCAGTTTATTGCTAAATGGATGCTATTGTGTGTGTGATACAGCCTGGCTGAGGTTCACCATGGATTAGTGAGTGAGATGTGCAGCTTGCTAGAAGAACATTGTCTCTCGCTGGAAGAATGGCTTACCTCATTGGATGAGAGGTGCGGACATTATTAACAAAATCAGTGACACTTGTCCAAGCCTTTTCCTGGGCACCATATCCACCTGGCAACAGATATATATGTACTGCTATGTATAGTATGCATACTGTACTGTTGTAATGACAAATAAGTATGAATGGGGGGGGGGGGGGGGGGGGGGGGGGGTTATTGAAATGGATGGAGTTGGTATCCTTTGCTATACATGTACATGTACCACTTAACATTTGGCAGTTGCCATAGAGGCTTTATGCTCACCTTTTTGTCTTGCTTTATTTTTAATCCTTTCAGGGGCAGAACAAAATAAAGGACTGGGAATCTGTATGTGTACAGCGACGCACTGAACTGACTGCTATTGCTTAGATTTGCCTATGTGACTCTGATCATAAGTACACTCTGCATTGATTTATTTGAAATTGTATGTATACCCACACTGTGTGATGTACACCCACACTGTGTGATGTACTTTGAACATGGCAGGGCCCTATGAATAAGACTTATATATAAATCTAACATACAAATGTATTCAGTGAGATTTAAATTGGGCTCCCCTTGGTAAGATAAAACTGTTATGCTTTATTTTAAAATTTTCTGGAAAAAAAAAAACAGTTTGGCTTGGTACATAACATGCAAGCATCCTTTCCCCCTATAGGCGGGACTGTTACTGTATTCTTATCTGCATATATGTCAAGTAGGCCCCATATGAGGTTATTATGTGTGTGTGTGTGTGTGTGTGTGTGTGTGTGTGTGTGTGTGTGTGTGTGTGTGTACATGTGTGTGTGTATTGGAGTCAAATTCAGGATGTCAACTTATAGTTGATTGTCCTGAGACACAACATCTCCACCAAATTTACAAGTTAGTAATGGCATGGTAACCAGCAGATGTATCCATTCCTAGCCCACCATTTCACGACAATCTGGATTTCATCACGATCTAAAGGAAGTCCCAATCCTGGAGAAGGGGTTGTGAATAACTGAATCAAGTGTGAAAATGTGCACTTACTTTAATTTGTTCATTCTTGTGTCTGGAGATATATTGCTTACAACAGTTATGTATATATTTAAAAATAAAAATGGTTATTATACATCGTGCCAAAATCGCCGCTCTTAGTAAATATCTTGTATTAGCACTGTGGGGTCAGAGCAGATTCACACACTGTTGTGTGCATTTAAAAACTGCAATGCAATAAACAATTGATGTAAAAAATAAGATGCAGAATGGGAAAGTGCTGTTCTCCTGGGTGCAGCATTAATGGTTCATCTTGAAAGTTACAACTGCCTGAATATATATAGATGATTTCGGTGAGAAGTCGTTTCCTTGGAAACGCGTGACCTAAAACGATGAATAATTGAAGTGGAGGGCAAGGTATACGTGAAATGGTATGGAGGTGTTATGCTTTTGGCTGTAGAAATCGTGGTGGTCAGCGTTTGGGCATAGGTTTCTATCGGTTTCCATTCAAAAATGAAGGCAGACTACGAAGGTGGATTCAAGCAGTCCGTAGAGAGGATTGGCAGCCTTCGAAGCACTCGCGAATATGTGGCGACCATTTTGTGTCATGTTAGTTAGAAGTGTGGAAGTCACAATTGAGTGAGGAAGTCATTTGTTTTTATTGTAGGCAAGCCTGTTGACGAACCCAGTGATGTGGCTATGTCTCCTCACGATTCTCTTTCAAGGATGGTATGCAAGAGGAAGTATTTGATCAAAATGATGGCAGTGAAAGCGCGGCAGGCGAAAGCGGGGCAAAGAAGAAAAGGAGAGGTGTGCTTTATATTATCTCTGCTTCAGCTGTAGAGGGTTGGTTGCTAGTTCACGCAGGACTCGCAACAGAGACAGAAATCATCAGTATGGGAGGTATAGGGATGCAGCCCCCATGTCTGGAGTAGCCACCCCATCTGCACCAATAGCTGGATCTGCTTATGTCTTAGCAACGATGATGAGCACGTGTGCTGTCATGCTGCCCTGCTTTGCCTTTGGCTACAGCCTACAAAAGCTATAGGCCTGGCCTACATGACGGAGGACAAAGATGTCTGTTGCCGATCGATTGCTATAAGCCTACTTGCTACATGTATGGACCTAGCTTATCGATTACAGATAGGTCTGTAGACATGTACACCGTGCATTCTTTTAAAAATAAGCTTAACTTAGCAAGCTAGTTCAGTCGGCAACGATCAAGCCAGATGACCGTGCAATAGGCCCTAATCCACGCTTCGTGGGCCTGTTCTGCACTTTTGGTTGCCTTGGCCGAAACACACCACAAACACAGTCCTCACAGAGCCCGATTGAAACTAGTTGTAGGCTTCCAGTTCCCGGGCGATCGATAAAATAGCCAAATATATTGCCATACTCTATACGCTGCCACAACGACATAGCATCGCCGAAACGACGACCATCACCCCTCATGAAAGGTCATCGCTTGGTGTCAGCCCCACCGACTCCAGTTTTTGTTTGTAACGCTCCTTTCCCTTGAAATCTGCCGATCCATCACGATTTACCATACGTCTCTATAATGTTTTGCCCTCCATAAAAATTTCACATGACTCTCACGTGACGCGCGGGTTCTCACCGAAATCATCTATAATAACTAAAAGCATATTTGGAAGCTCTAAGTGTGCCAATTGTGATACTAAAACATAAAGCGTATCGCTTTATTCTACTCAATTTCCTTTCAAAGAGATTGCCAGCCTGTGATCGCAAGGCAAAGCGTGTACTTGGAGAAGAATGGAATACATTCAAGTACCTTACACTCACGTGATCATTATTGTTAAATTGTTTCATGATCATCAAATCGTACGTCTTATAAATCTTCCCCTGGGATTTCCCCTAACCGTATAAATCGCGCTGCATGTAAACATACGTGTATTAGATTTAAATCAGAATGAGTGGTAAGAAATATGTGTGCGTATTTAAAAAGTATAATCGCTTTGTACTATTTATAGTTTTACTGTTGGCGATGACTACAAAAGCGTGCATGTGTTAAGCCTGCCTATAGTGAAATATAAGGTTCAACATTCAAAAACATCAGCTCGGCTCAGTATGTCACATCCGAAGAACTCAAAACTACCTGCAGGACCTGGTGCCGTACGTCAGTGTCCTTTGCCCCTAAGCGGGGCTATTTGTAAATTACCGTGCATTTTTACTTGTTAACGTGGATGTGCATGTAAAGTAACCGTCACAGCATGTGTGTATATAAATTATATATGTGTGTGTGTGTGTGTGTGTGTGTGTGTGTGTGTATATATTCGTGTGTGTGTGCACGTGTGTGTGTATGTGTGTGTGTTGCTAGATCAATTCTTCTTTTTTGGTCCCTTCTTGCACTGTCAACAGGGTGTACTAGTAATGTGGACTGTGGGTGATAATCGTTCTTAGCAACCCTGTCTGCAAATGACAGAATACAAGTGTTAAACTTGCAATTGGACTATCCCCTTCAGTTTACATTTTTGGATCTTGAGTGATGCATGCATTACTTACTATCCATTTTGCTGTCTAAGCTGGAAACTAAATGTTGTCACATATTCATTCTATTTGTATTACACTGCTTCTAGGAAACAGCAAAATGAGTGGTGTGTGTGTGTTTGTGTGTGTGTGCGTGTGTGACATTCTAAGTTTGACACATTAATTACATAGGTGCCAGCTGATGGTGAGGAACCAATGGAGACAGATAAGTATGTACACACACTGCCTCACTGGTTGATGCATCATGACTCACATACATGTATGTAGGGTCCCAGACAATACTGGTACACCCCAAACCAACAAGCAGACACCAGAATGTGAAGTGAGTTAACATACTTGCACATGTATTGGGGGGTGGGAGTTGTTTTAATCTCTCTGAATATATTCCTTGTGCCTCTAAAAGGGCTGTGTTAAGAACGCAGAGTTAGTGTCCACATTGGAGGCTAGATACCAAAAGTTAATGGAAAGCAACCAAGAACTGATCCATAGAAGCAACTTTTTCAAAACTCAGCTAGAGCAAGTGCAAAAGGTATGGAGTCTAATTGGTACATTATTTAAAGTGTGATTCCCACCATGTTATACAAGTACATGTACGATATACATTGCATAAACTGTACGATGGACAGCCAAATTCTCTAAATGATTTATAGAGGACAGACTCATATGATTTATTTTTACTGTCAGACAGGTCTGCTTGCATGCATGGGCCTGTTACATACACTGATTTACATTCAGTCTGAACATCTGTTCTCAAATCAGCCCCACCCATTTTATGGTGCCATTGCATGTAATGCCACATAAGTCCCTGCATTAGAGTTAGAGCATTGCTGTAGATCACATAAGTCAGTTAGAGCATTGCTGTAGATCACATAAGTCAGTTAGAGCATTGCTGTAGATCACATAAGTCAGTTAGAGCATTGCTGTAGATCACATAAGTCAGTAAAAGCATTGCTGTAGATCACATAAGTCAGTTAGAGCATTGCTGTAGATCACATAAGTCAGTTAGAGCATTGCTGTAGATCACATAAGTCAGTTAGAGCATTGCTGTAGATCACATAAGTCAGTAAAAGCATTGCTGTAGATCACATAAGTCAGTAAGAGCATTGCTGTAGATCACATAAGTCAGTAAGAGTATTGCTGTAGATCACATAAGTCAGTTAGAGCATTGCTGTAGATCCCAAAGTCAGTTTTGCTTCATATATAGGATAAAGAAGAATTGAAACAATCTGTGCAACATTTGCAGCTTCAGCTTGAAGGCAGCAACAAAGTAAGTAATAATGCAGTAAGAATTCTGTTCTCATTGGATCTTGTATCGGAAATTTTGTGAAGTGGCATCATCTGTTATCGTCTAGGCTAAGACTAAATTATTTTCATTATGTAAAGTGTCTAAAATAATAATAATAAAATCTTAAAAAATACATATACACACAGAAAAACAACAACAAAATGACACAATAAAAGAATGAAATTAAAGTGCAAAGAAAATACAACAGTGCAGCTGAAGTGCATCGAGCATGGAATGCTGGGAAGAGAGGCAAATTTCATACTAAAAAGGCTAGCCCAAAAGCATAAGCATTAAATGGGACAAATAACTGGGGCAAACTACAGGATCGTTGTGTGCAAAGCTTTCCTTTGCAATACTTTGAGCAACAAATCTTTGCTTGCGTGGTTCTCGCACCAAGTGGAGAAGCGGAGTTGGAATGGATGATGGTGCTGGACTACTGACTGAATTACCAAAATCTGATTAACACTTTAATTTCAGTGT
Source organism: Spongilla lacustris (assembly GCA_949361645.1). NCBI lineage: Eukaryota > Metazoa > Porifera > Demospongiae > Spongillida > Spongillidae > Spongilla > Spongilla lacustris. The sequence continues at coordinate 8,072,440 of OX442428.1, read as the reverse complement.
CTTTTTCTGTTTGTATTATTGTACTTTTATTACTTATGAAATTATTACAGTATAATTTTGCCATATTATTATTAAAGTACAAACATTACAGCAAACTTACTACTACACTTTACAGAAGGCTTATATACAAGTACATCTACATACACACGATCTACACAAAACTCAACAAATGCAGTCCTCGTGTGCGCTCCCGGACAATGTTCCAAGGTCCAGCCTAGTCAGACTTCCGTGGTTTGTGAAACAAAAGATCCACATGGTCCTCTGAGGCAGCTTCAAAGTAATGTTCCTCTTACGTGGCCCTAATCCGCAGAGGGAATTCCTCTTTTTGGGCCACTCCTGAAGTAAACTTTTCTGGACTTATATGTATAATTCCTACTAGTAAAAAAATAATACAATGCAAGTAGATATTGGTAATTCTGCCAGTAGCCCTGCACCATCACCTATTACAACTCCGCAATGTTAAATGTTATAAATAATCAAGTGATGATGGGGTGGTCCTATGGTCTACTGGTGGGAGTGGTTCTGTGGCCCAGGGTTACAACTATCACTGCTATCAATTTATAGATTGCTGAACAAAGAAACACAAAAGATGCAGAAGAAATAGAATCATTGCGAAGTCAGCTGGCCCACACAAAAAAGCAGTTGCAAGATCTCATTCAGCAGCAAACTAAAAGGACATCAAGTGTTGAAGTGAGTGTAACGTTGCACACATGTACTGTAGGAGTGAGTACAAAGTACACATGTACTGTGGGAGTGAGTACAAAGTACACATGTACTGTAGGAGTGAGTACAAAGTACACATGTACTGTGGGAGTGAGTGCAAAGTACACATGTACTGTGGGAGTGAGTACAAAGTACTTCTGCTCTGACACATCATAGAGCATTTTTGTACACTGTGCAATATAATTTACATGCTCCCATCCCACACTCCCATGGGCGGCATTTCACAGACCCACACAGGCAATTGTATGAGATATTTACATGTGCACAACATTTAAATTTTAAGCAGACCACTAAAAGTAAATACACTCGATGTAAACATTGACAAGTTGTCACTTCATGTGCATCAATTAGAGGGATTGAATAAACATACTTTAGTCCTAAACAGTCCTTGAAATAGACAGAACTTCATTAGTGCATTTGTAAATAGAGGGAGCTGTATCGTGTGTGCAATTATAAAGCTCTTGATATTCCAGACCACCTCTTCAGTAAGCCATACATCATATCAGTAAGTAGTTGCAAAAAATAATACACTCCTGCCTGCATGCAGATACCTCCATACAGGAATGCTGTACCAGGGCTGTGTGGCCTGGCTAACCTTGGCCACTCCTGCTACATGAACGCAGCACTACAGTGCCTGAACTGTGTTGTTCCATTTAGAGACCACTTCCTTGGTGGTTAGTTGGAAAATTACATTTTAATAGAAACAGAATGCAATATACCACACTAGTAGTAAAGACAAGCATACAAAGGTAAATGTATTCCTAACATGTGTATGAACAACTTACTAGAACTTGGTCATGGGTTCATTACATGGTCACAGTAGCACTCTAATATGTTATAATTGCCAAACACTATACCGTAATACCAATCTTTGTGTGTATGTAAATGTGTATGTATGTATGAGTTACTGTTTGACACTGTTTACATATATGCTTTTGTAATGGCATAGGTGGCAATGGGCAGGACAAAGCTACAGGAGTTGTTGGAGCATATAAAGAACTGGTGACATTGATGTGGAGAGGAGATAGGCAGCCCTTGAGACCCGAGTGGTTGGCAGTGAGTGATAACATTGGTGTGCATCACATGTGGTACTTTGAGTTGTTTGCTGTTACTAGAGTGAAATGGCCAAGATAAGTGACTTTTTTGATGGGAAGTCGCCACAAGACGCTCAGGAGTTCTTAAGTACCCTTTTGGAAAACCTCAACGACACCACGAAGACTTCAGAGAGAGTAATTATTATTTAGCTTAGTAATAACTAGAATCAATATATGGTTTTCATAAGGAACCTTCGATCATTACAAAACTGTTTCAAGGAAAGCTGCAGTCAAATATGGTGTGCAATGGCTGTAGAAAGGTAAAGTATACATGTGAATGGCCAGTATCATGACCATACATGGTATCATGACCATACATGGTATCATGATCACTTTCAATGTTTGTAATCTGCAGACCACAACTCGGGAGGATCCATTTATGTTCCTGCCAATTTCTATTCCTGATGAACAGAAAGTTTGTATAATAATTAGAGGGGGTGGGGGTGGGGGAGGGGCACTATGCAAAAAAACTCTGCACTTTGTACCTGAGGAACTGCATGTGGTGGTAAGGTCCATGCCTCCTGTACCCAGTACTCTTCACCAAAGTGGACAATCCAAAGTGGACTGGAAGCTATAAGTAGTGAAGAGACTTTTGAAGAAAACCAGTGGTTAGTGCATTTATTTAGTTAGTGGTTAGTAGTTATTGGGTGCAACCAGATGTTATTGATTGGTAGTTAGTTAGCTGCCAGTAGTCACCTTAAGTGGTTGTCTCCCTCCATATATAGGTGCTGTCCCAACTGCCATAACATGCCCAAATGTACACGGAGGACAGAAGTAGCAGAAGCCCCACAACTGCTCATTGTGCACTTGAAGAGGTTCAAAATGTAAGTGATATTTTGCAGTGCACCATTGATACACAGGTATGATGATTGTACATATCAATGTACATGTATTTGGGCCACCATATAACAAAACCAGCCTTGTGCTACAGGGCTACCAGAAATGTTTCCACTGATATGAATACGCAGTACCTTATAGCTCAGGAGATGAAGGAAATTTTGTTTTTGCCATGTAAGAATAATTAGAACCATTTTGTAGGACATTGCACTGTCTTAGAACACTAAAGTTGACTAAACTCCACAAGCCCCTGTGATGAGGCCATGTATAGCAGCTACATAATATTGTCTCCATCTTAGCACCAAACATGGACTGAAGCAAAAGGTGGAGACCTCTGTGGACTTCCCACTGAAGTCAGTGCAGTGGACATGATGATGTAATCTTAAATTTATTAATGCTTTACAGTGGATTGGAGCTCATGTCTACTAACAGTCAAGACACCAATCTAAACACGTACAACCTGTTTGCTGTCATCAATCATTCTGGATCAATTCATGGAGGATGCTGTAAGTATATATGTTATGGCGTATATGCCCAGTTCAAATAAATTTTAATTCATATCAAAATTAATAATCATAGTATTATGCAGTAAACAAAAAACAGTCTTGGGTATCCTATTATATTAGTCACATAACTATGGCTACTCCCCTACATCACTATGACCACTCCCCTACATCACTATGACCACTCCCCTACATCACTATGACCACTCATATTGACTCCTCCCCAGACTCTGCTTATGCAAAGCATGGAGACAAGTGGTATTATTTCTTTGATTCATCAATGTCATCTCTAAATGAAAGGGATGTGATAGTAAGTCCATTTAACACGTGCACATATCACTTTTCTGTTGACTTTGCCCTACAGTAGAGCTGTAGTGATTGTGGTGCCAAGCTAAAGAGAGGGTGCCAATGGGGGCATCCAAGCATAGATGTTGCATTGCAGGGTTTTTAGACAGCAATTGAGTAAAAAGTAGAATTACAGAAATTATAAATTCATTGATTTATACCTTATACCTACATTTAGAAATTTCAGCCAGGTAGATGTGCTAAGTAATGTAGGTCTGTAATTAATGAATGTATATATTCCTTGTTTCCTTACTTTTTTACTCAATTGCTGTTTGCTGACAAATCTTGCATCACCAATTTTATTTTAATTTTATTTTTATATCTTGTTTTACTCATTTTTACCTAACCAGAGTGGCCATGTCTGTGATAACACAGAGATGGGGCATGCCTCTCGTATATAAGGTGTGCTGGGCACCCGTTTATGCTCAGGGTGTGAGCTCTTGACAAGCACCGCACTTATAATAATTACCTTAGCTTTGGGATAGTCATATTTCTACAATACCATAAAGTAAATATGATTTCTTGTAGTCTTACACTGTTTACTGTATTTAATGCCCTCCCCTCCCCCCAGACATCAAATGCTTATGTATTGTTTTATGAACGTGTCAAGTGCCAAGCTATGATTAGGTATGTACTTCAGGTATAAGTGACATTCCTGTTAGTGTGGTGTTTGTTTCCATAGGCAACCAGGCCTGTGTGGTATTCCAAACTTTGGCAATACCTGCTACATCAGTGCTGCAGTTCAGTGTCTCTTCAGTTTAGCTAAAGTTCGAGAATGTTTTAAGATCTGTAAGTTATGTTTTTAAATATCACATTTGGTTTAAAACAATGATTTGTACATGCACAGCACATGGGTTAAAACTTTATTTGATGAAGGTTAAGGCTCGATCTATTTGGTGGAGGGTTAAGGTTCTATTTGGTGAAGGTTAAGGCTCTATTTGGTGGAGGGTTAAGGCTCTATTTGGTGGAGGGTTAAGGCTCTGCTAAATCTGTACCTATATCCAACCAAGCTGATCTTTTGTAATTTTACAAAGAAAGGCAAGTTATTAATTCAGTGCCTAACTCCACAATGAAAGGTCCAATTTTGATGTGTAAGAACCAACTTGTAGAAGACATTGCTGACTCTTAGAAAGCTTCAAAAAAGCACAAGACAGTTAATATCCCATAGAACTAAGCAATATGTTAATGAGGCAAACAATATTATAATGCACATATCATTTTAAGGGAATGGACACAGTGAAGGTTCAACTGAAAATGTACGAACTGTGAAGGCACTTACCAGTCTTCTGAACAGTATATTAGCTGGAGGTGGGACATCAGGTTGCTTTAAGGTAAGTCCATAGCTTGGTGTCATGTGATTCATCTTCTCAAATTGTCACACATCAGGATGACATTAAATGGCTTTCCTCCAAATTTGAATACAAGGCAGAAAAAGACTCACACAAGTTCATACTGTCATTATTGAAGGAGTGTGAAAAATGGAATTCTGACAAAGAAAAGGTAGTTATGACCAATGGTCAAAAGTGGTCAAGGTGGTAGGAGATACATAGATAGTGGACTTCTGTAATGGTTTTTTTTTTTAAACAGGACCAATAAGACATTGCATCTTATTCACTTTTTTTCAACAGAAAGAACAATCGCTAACTGGTATATTTCAGGGAGCATTTCGATCACACGTACAATGTTCAAAGTGTGCAAAACTTCATGATCAGCAAAAGGAGGAGTCCTTTGTTGATCTCTCTGTACCAGTGCCGGATGACGAGCAGGTAACGGTTGCGCAGTTATTTAACCTTAATATATGACATCAAATATACTCATTAGGAAGAAGGTGTGACATTGGAAAGATGCATACAAATGGCATGCGATGAAGAGACGAATGCTCACAGGCAAGCTAACACACATGAATTACATGTTTCAATCACACTTTAATTTGCAAGAGAGAGCTTTAATTTATATTTTAAGCAGATGTGTACCTATTTCACTTAGTATGCATCATCATGTATTGTGTAAAGTTTTCTGAATCCCACATATACCTCAATGTAATGTATATTTGGTATCTCCACAACCTTGTATTTGATCTGGTACATACTGCCTGATTAGATGGTTAACAGTTTCCATTCATTTGTATTTTTAACACAGCTATTGCACAGAGTGTAGCACCTACTGTCCATCAAAAAAGGTGCTGAGAATCCTGAGAAATCCAAAGATTTTGATGCTACATTTAAAACGATTCCGCTCTAACTGGTATGGTGAAATATATTATATGAAGGTGTTTTGGTATTCTGGTAACTTATATGCATTGTATGGGCTGGGGCCCTGTTGTGTATTGTATGGGCTGGGGCCCTGTTGTGTATTGTATGGGCTGGGGCCCTGTTGTGTATTGTATGGGCTGGGGCCCTGTTGTGTATTGTATGGGCTGGGGCCCTGTTGTGTATTGTATGGGCTGGGGCCCTGTTGTGTATTGTATGGGCTGGGGCCCTGTTGTGTATTGTGGGGCACTCATGTGTGCTGTATGGACTGGGCACTGCTGTTATCTATGGATTGCACATCGAATTTAGCCTCATCCGCTGGTCAGTTGATTTTGTTACTTATGTATAAGGTTTAAACATCAGATGATGATGGACCTCATATTGCAAACTTCAAAATTCCTTCCAATCCACAAATTCCTTCCAATCCACAAATTCCTTCCAATCCTCAAATTTATGAACAACTCTTCTTCACTTGTATTAATGAAGTGGTGATGGCAGAACTCACCAAAATCTACCATTAAGAATACGCTTATTAATAATATTCTGTTGTGCTTAGGAATGTTAAGAAGAAAATTAACACCGTCATCAGCTTTCCAAAGTGAGTTTAATAAAAAACATTATTAATTAATGGACCACCTGTTTTATTCCACACCAGGACTATTGACTTTACGTCTTACATGACCTCACCAACTGATCAGCCATGCTATGGTCTGTGTGCTGTGCTCAACCATTATGATGGCAACCATTGTGAGATTTGTTTGAACATGTAAAATACTTTTTGTATGATTCATGGAGGTTGTATGTCACCAGACACAGCATACTGCAAACATGCAGAGAGATGGTACCACTATGATGACAGTGAAGTCACACCTATTTCTGGCTATGAAGAAGTTGTGGTATGTTAGCATGCTAACATATGTGTATAACTGCATACCATAGTACATGCATGTATAACTTGCTGGTACAACATCCATAATACATGGATAACTAACCTTAATACATGTGTATGTAAAGTAATGCAGTAATAAACAATAATGGCACAGACATAAATGTTCATTCAAAACATTAATGGAGGATCAGTTTAATAACTGAATCCTGCATGTAAGCTCAGTGGATGGTAAGCAGACAACATTGAACCCCAAAGGCACATGACAGCAGTAACTGCAAATAATACTTCATACCATATGTAACTAACCTTAATATACATAACTAACTTTAATATATACTACATGCATACATTATGCACTGGCAATGTACATGTATCACATATGATTCTCCCTCCTCTGTAGACACCTGTTGCCTATATTGTCTTCTATGAACACCTTGGCACTGACAATAATCTAAGTTTTGACTAGGTTATGAATGGTTATGAAAATAAAGAATGATTTGCAGTGTTATAAATTATCCTGTAGAGTGCTTGTTAGTTGAAAACAGAAGTACTTGCAATGACTGTACATAGGTTTTTGTAAAGAGTATATAGATCAATAAGTCTGGACTGTCACTAGGGCATTTATACAGCAAGGACAAAATGGAACGTTCTATGAGATTTTGATGCTTGTGAATTTATATATCAAATTCCGAACGGTTCATTTCTATATGGTAAAATACATTTTGGGGCCTTGTACCTGCTCCGTGCTAGGAGTAATCAAATCGCTTCAAATTCGGTTTGTACATAAAGAGGTCCCTTAGCTAATGGATTTTTCTGTTCGTTAATTTTTATGCTATCTGTTACGGTGATACAGTTGAACAAACTACGTGCACATTTTCGCGCTCGAATCAAGTGGGAAAACGTGGACGTAGTTTGTTCAACTGTATCACCGTAACGGATGACATAAAAATTAACGAATAGAACAAATCGATAGATATAGGACCTCTCTACCTACAAACCGAATTTGAAACTGTTTGATTACTCCTGGCGGGTTTGAACCCGCACGGGTATCGGACGTTGCAATACTGGCACGGAGCAAGTGTACATGTAAGACCTCAAAATGAATTTTACCATAGAGATATGTACCTAAAGATTTTATAATATTATATATATAATATAATAATATATATACGAAGGCTCATTTTGTCCCATATAATTCACAAGCATCAAAATCTCATAGAACGTTCCACTGAAATGGTGATAAAGAAACTTATTTAGGTTGTATAGTGCCTAGACCTATTTAACAGCTTCGGTGCACACTACATGTACAGCCACAGTAGGAGGGGACATTGTAAGTATTGACAGTTTTGAAGGCACTGTGAATTCTTTGATGCGGCCAGTTCTCTTTGCATATTTTCGCATTCCTGATATTGTTGTCCTGTCGTAGCCTCGGAGGAGACAGTAAATACAGCAGGAAAAGGATAATGTGCATGTGTTATGCAAGCTGTGGGTGTGGTCAGAAGGTGTAATGAGGGTGTGGTCAGAGGATATATTGGCTGATAACTTTAAAAATAATAATACAAAGGCATTTAATGGCGGTTGTAAAAATTTCTTATAGCTGAAAGTGATATGGGCATTATGATAATAGAAAATATGTACCAGTGATGTGGATCATTATGCTACTCATGGTGTACCAGTGGTGTATACACAGGCCCGTAGCCAAGAAGTCTGGCAGGGGGGGTGGGGAGAAATCGATTAATAGGACTGCGGAACTTCTGAAAGCATTTATCAATAATAATTATACGGGGGGCCAAATACGAGAGCTGGGGGAGGTCCCCTTCACATTTAGCCAAATACAAAAAGCGAGACACCTTCGTCCTGATGCAAATTTTAAGTACCATAATAACTAGAAGGGGCGGAACTGAAGCACTGAACGGGTGGGATGGCCTGATACAGGTCATTATGATATCCGTGTTGTGTAGTGCAGTTTGTAGTGTTGATTTAAATAAGTTGTAATGATTTTGCTGAAATATCAGTAGATTAATTCTTGTCTTACTAATCACTTTAGACATCAGCAGCATATGTCCTTTATATAAAGAGTAACAGTACCCATTGCGAAAGCAAAAAAAAAATGAGTAATGGAATGTTCATGTGGTGCCATTTATCATTCCTTTTAGGGAAGTTGAAATTGTTGCACATGACAGTAAGATTAATGTTAGGTATGAAATATTTATAAGTTACCTCATAGATGCTTAATGCAGGAATCAGATATGGCAAACCACTCAGGTCCATTGGTGCTTCAAGTGAAGTGAGTGTTGACTTCACCATAACAACAGTGACCTGACAACAGTAATTTCTAACAGATGATAAAATACATAGGATTACTGCAATGCATAATTTTATAGCTTAAAGATTGGGCCCAATTAGTTAAACATGAAACTGTTTTTAGCAGTAAGAATGCAGCTGCCACATTCCTCAAATACTTATCAGAGCTGGAGGAAAAGATTACTGAAGCTAGACAGAGGCAGGTCACTTGCCATATGCTTCGTTATGTACGAGAGTATCACTTTTCAGTGCCAAAGACAAAGAGGAAATGGCAGAAATACTACAGATTGAAGTGGATAGAGTGAAGAAGGTTTGCTGGATGTTCAGTTGATAGAATTCTCACTGTACATATCTTATCATGCAGAAGGTGGTAGCCTTGGGACAAATATTAACTTTAAATATTAACGTATTAAAGTGTGTATATGGGGTGTACAGTTATGACATTCGAACATGAAGTTACTGAATATATGTTCACAGATATATACCATTATATCAAATTGAAGTACTAGAAAACAGCAGTAGACAAAATTGATTGTTATAAACTGACACTCAAATAGCATGCCGTCATTGAGTCAAATTAAAATGGAGCATTGCATTGCTTTCTCAATTTCATTTCGTTTGTCAATTTCACAATTTCTCTGTTTTTTCCATCCAGTGATATCTGTAGCTGCTCAATAACCCTATTCTTCTCTTCTAATTCAGCTTCAAGTCTTTTGATCTGCTTCTTTGTACATTCAAATAAGAGAGAGAGAGAGAGAGAGAGAGAGAGAGAGAGAGAGAGAGAGAGAGAGAGAGAGAGAGAGAGAGAGAGAGAGAGAGAGAGAGAGAGAGAGAGAGAGAGAGAGAGAGAGAGAGAGAGAGAGAGAGAGAGAGAGAGAGAGAGAGAGAGAGAGAGAGAGAGAGAGAGAGAGAGAGAGAGAGAGAGAGAGAGAGAGAGAGAGAGAGAGAGAGAATCCACACATGCTGCATTATAATCAAAATGCTCCAAATTATGATACAATAGTGAAGTTAAATCACTAACCAAATTTTGATCAGGGTGATCAGGTGGGCTGGGATGGTCAGGTGGAGATGGGCTTTGGTGATCAGGTGGGCTTTGGTGATCAGGTGGGCTGGGGTGATCAGGTGGGCTGGGGTGATCAGGTGGGCTGGGGTGATCAGGTGGGCTGGGGTGATCAGGTGGGCTGGGGTGATCAGGTGGGCTGGGGTGATCAGGTGGGCTGAGGTGATCAGGTGGGCTGGGGTGATCAGGTGGGCTGGGGTGATCAGGTGGGCTGGGATGGTCAGGTGGGCTTTGGTGATCAGGTGGGCTGAGGTGATCAGGTGGGCTGGGGTGATCAGGTGGGCTGGGATGGTCAGGTGGGCTTTGGTGATCAGGTGGGCTTTGGTGAACAGGTAGGCTGGGGTGATCAGGTGGGCTGGGGTGATCAGGTGGGCTGGGGTGATCAGGTGGGCTGGGGTGATCAGGTGGGCTGGGATGGTCAGGTGGGCTTTGGTGATCAGGTGGGCTGAGGTGATCAGGTGGGCTGGGGTGATCAGGTGGGCTGAGGTGATCAGGTGAGGTTTGGTGATCAGGTGGGCTGTGGTAGTTCTGCATCATATTTCTGTACGACATCAGACATGTACATGTAGTTGGATTATGTATGTACAACGGGTACACTTACCTTGCTCGATAAAACAGCACATAGGCCGATGATGTCTGTAGAAATATACCATTGTGACCAAGCTAAACTATAAACAAATGTACTCAATGCTTATAACTCAGGATTTGAAATTAATCGACCACTTAATTTCTTTTATGTGTAGGCAAATACTACTATTTGTATGTGGTGAACAATTAAAAGCCCTCTATTATCAAAGATTAAGATTGGTTTTAATAATTATTTATACATAACAGCATTAATTTCAAGTTACCAATAGTTAACTTACATTACTATTCTTCTTATTAGATCTATTAACTTACTACTCTACTTAATAAATAACTTACTTCTCTACTTAATAGATAACTTACTAAATAACTTACCACCCTACTTAATAAATAACTTACTACCCTACTTAAATAAATAACTTACTTCTACTTGTCCTTCACTGCAGGATGTCACCTTCTCATCATTAAACATAATCCATTTATCTCCATGCTTGCAGCATGCAGTATCTGTATGTCCCAGGCTGCATGTAAGTACTACTCAAGTCACAATATTAGCTTACAGTGACCACTTGTGATGCATCCAGAATGATTTATTACTGCAAATAAATCATATTCATGGCCAGGGTTAGTACCATTCCCAGGTAGGCAGTATCTTGACATATCCAACCTTAGCAGTACAGGATGAAGCCACTGATGTGCATGCATCACAATCCTTTGACTTACTGAAGTGGATAGTTTATAAACGTTGTAACTTTGTATGCTGTTCCATCCCTGGGTTATGAAATGGGGTACATACAAAATGTCCACTGAAATAAGTGGAGTAGCTACTTACATGCTTTGGTTAAACCTCTTCAGATATATCATCAGAATTTTCGGTGCTTTAGTGATAGTAATAGTTCGTTCAACAGTAACACTCTTCTTGCACTTAGGACATGGCCTGGGACAAATGATATCTTCCAATCCAATCTATTTTATACTGCAACTTACCAATCATCTATGGTGTCTTTTGATACAATACAGCTATACAGCGAAACCAATTTCTGTAAGAAATGTTTGCACAACAAGTACAAGTATTGGCATCCATGGTAAAGTCTTTGGGGCTAAAATTGTAAGTAGGGCAGATTTTTCTGACTAAGCATATGCATTTCATGCCACTACAATTTACCCTGTAATAATAAATCCCTGCTGCCAGTCCAATGATTTGCAGATCACAATCTTTGGTTAAAAAGATAATGAATGCTAATAATAATAATAATAATAATAATACTTTATTTGGTAAATTTAAAAGGCAGCTCTTCAGATTTGAAATTTACTGCAATCATGGTTATAGAGTTTGTGTAACTATGGATACATTATTTGTGTGGTTGAGGTAACCTATCAGCAAGTGCTTATGTTAGTACTTATCCTTCATTTATCAGTCCAATCACAGTTGTAGATGATTTTACATTAATGTTTAATCTCCAATCATCCTTATTTAATGAGCATGGTTCTTAAATAAGGACGATGTTGAAGTATACAAACAATGGCATCAGCTTGGTAGCTATAAGTATCATTGATCGAAAGTAGAATTGGTCACATGAGAAATTTAATTATAACACAGTCATCTGTCAAATCCTTATATGGAAACTGAAGGCGTCAAGTTGGAATCAGTAACATTTTAATGGAACAGCAGTACCATAGAATTTCATACTTCTTGCAGACAACGGCAATGCCAATGGTACAAACTGTGCTTACTGAAGTCAGAGATGACTACCAAATCAATTAAATATGTTACTGAAAATTAATGAAGTTCTTTCAAAGCATGATGAACTGCAACTGCTGCTAATGTATAAACCACATGTCTGATTTCAAAGCATAACAACTAAAGTAATGCCCAATCATCCAGCTTTCTGAAAATATAAACTTATAGTACTTTTTCATTCATAATTCTGTCAATATGCTGTGTGAAAGAAAAGACCGCTAAAAATAAGGAAGCAAGTCGTTAAAATCAGTAAAGACTAGCTGTTCTTGATATAATTTATATCATCAAAATTGAAAAAGAAAAAGTAATCTAGGTTCAATCAGAAAATGAAATATCTTAGTTACTTTTCTTCATGGAAATATAGTTTTAAAAAGTACATCCTTAATTTTAAGTATGCTAGTGACGCTTAAATAAGGACGACAAGCTGGAGATTAAACATTAAAAGTTCATGCTATATGATTCTTGAAAGCTTAAACAAAAAGTTTTATATGCACCTGCTGTATGATTGCCAGGAACTTAACACACAATTGTCTTTTTTGTGTGTCAAGATTAGCCATGTTGCCCTAAACTGATTTCAATACGCCAAGTGCATATCCACATTTATAAAATCTTACCTCACTTTCAACATTTGGAACAGGAACTGCCATGAACATAAAGGGGTCAAACTTCTCCACTGGCTGTGATAGGAAATGATAAGTAACTTGGGCATAATATGTTCACTAACCAGACATACAGGGTTGCACAAATTTCCACACTGTAGACGTGTTTGAAGCTGTCCTTCAAACAGATCAACCACCACTGAACTGCCATGTGAGGACAAATACTCCGACCAGCATTCGTCAGCTTGTGTAGTTGCCACTGCAGACTGCTTCAAACAAAACATAGATTACAATTAATCACAGCTCAATACAAGAATTACATACATGTACACACACACCCATCCACCCAATGTGCAATGTGTTTTGTTGTAGACATCAATAATCGTCATTAAGTTATAAGGCACTGAAATTGAATTAGCTTCACATTCAGTGTCTTTTATTGTTGCTTGTCCTGTAGAAAATGAAGCTTAAGCCCTCATCTTTGCCATATAATTCAAGTATCCGTGCTTCAAGCAGTGTTACTGAACATATTTCTGCTTTGTTACTGAACATATTGTTGCTTGGTTACTGAACATATTGTTGCTTGGTTACTGAACATACACTTTCATTGTTGCTTGCCACAGCTGATAAAAGTCTGCTGTAGTGTGAAGGACTCTGAAGAGCTGTGTGCAGTTGTTCAAGAATAGCTGTCAAGAACTCTTGGGAATCTTGCTGATAGCCTCCACCAAATGGTGTGACATCCTGTGTTGTAGAATTTCATTTCTAGTTTAGTTACATGCAGTTCATTTCTCAATGCGTAAATGTAATACAACACATTAAGGCAAGTAGTAGTGATGAGTTAGTAGCACACATTAAGGCAAGTAGTAGTGATGAGTTAGTAGCACACATTAAGGCAAGTAGTAGTGATGAGTTAGTAGCACACATTAAGGCAAGTAGTAGTGATGAGTTAGTAGCACACATTAAGGCAAGTAGTAGTGATGAGTTAGTAGCACACATTAAGGCAAGTAGTAGTGATGAGTTAGTAGCACACATTAAGGCAAGTAGTAGTGATGAGTTAGTAGCACACATTAAGGCAAGTAGTAGTGATGAGTTAGTAGCACACATTAAGGCAAGTAGTAGTGATGAGTTAGTAGCACACATTAAGGCAAGTAGTAGTGATGAGTTAGTAGCACACATAGTCATTCAAAATGGATAAAGTCTTAATTTGGGGAAGGGGTGAGTATGATAAGCTGATGCTTAGTGAATATCATAGTGTACCTTTAATCTCACACCCCTTGCCCCTAAATCTAGATTCACTATGACCCTGCTATAGACCATGATACAGAAACTTCGACTTGATTACACAAACCTTCTTATGAACTCTTCAATGATGATGGTGTTATGGTTATTATCTTTTGGAGTATTTTATCTTTTGTGGCAGAACAGTGTTTAGGCAGTGCCATATATATTTTTTACATATATATATAATTATATATATAATTACAATTAAACCATTACATCATAAAATAAATAAAATACAAAGGAATAAATACCATACTCAGGCACATGCACACACATAATAACACATACATATTCTATTCATAAGCTGATGTGGGTAGTCCAGCCCCATCATCCATTTATGAATAATAAAATACCTTAAATCGTCTAAGATCAATCTCTCCTGACTTTCCATTCCAAATACTGCTCATCACTGTTGCAAACTCATTCAGGAAAATAAAATGTTCTGCATAAAGGAAAGTTTCTCACACATGCACAATCACAACTGATATGTTATTTAAAAAAATTGGTTTACTGTTAATGGGTACAAGCAGACAAAAATTAACCTGCATGTTTTATCTACATTATAATTAAGGTAAAGGGAAACAGTTGGGATGTTAGACCAATTGCTGTAGGGGAGGTGATAAGAAGGCTGGCTAGCAAGTGTGCCTGCAACGTGGTAAAGGAAAAGGCTTCTGACTTTTTCAGTCCTTTTCAGTTTGGTGTGGTGTGCCCAAGAGGATCAGAAAAGATAATCCACAACCTCCGAGAGGTTTTAGAGCAGCATTGGAGTGACCCTGATTTTGCTGTCATTAAAATCGACATGCAGAATGCTTTTAATCTTGTATCTAGGGATGCTGTTCTCCAACAATGTTTAATGCACTTTCCAGAGATTTACCCATGGACCTCCTGGTGTTACTCACAACATCCAAAACTTTGGCATCCTGTTGGTTCAATTTCCTCGGCATCAGGTGTTCAGCAAGGTGATCCTCTTGGCCCTCTACTGTTTGCTCTAGTCCTTCAATCAGTTCTGAAAAAGTTAGCAGCTGACCCTCAATGTCAACAGCTCTTGCTTAATGCCTGGTACTTAGATGACAGGGCCCTGGCTGGTCCAGGCTCTGCTGTGCTCAGAGCTCTAGAGGTCCTAGGTGCAGAGGGCAAGCCAAATGGTCTGATCCTTAATCCATCCAAATGTGAACTTTTCAGTCCTAATACAGATACCTTTCAACCTTTCGACTCCAGCATCCCTACATCAACTACACCTAACTTTGAAATCCTGGGGGCACCAATTGGAAGTCCAGAATTTTGTGGTGAATACATTGAGGCAAAGAGAAAGCAGGCTTGTTCTCTTCTCCATCTTTTACCTCAGCTATGTGACCCTCAAGTATCCATCTTGCTACTTTGCCACTGTGCTAGCTTTTGTAAGCTGTCCTATTTAGGTCGCTCAGTTCCTCCGTGTGACTCTTCTCTAAGGCAGTTTATGCTCTTTGACGAAGATGTCCTCCACTGTTTGGAAGAATGTGCAGCCTTTGAACTTACACTTTCAGCCACCAAACAAGTTCAGCTACCATTACGGCATGGTGGTCTTGGATTGACATCAGTCTCTAACCACTCCTCCAGTGCATTTATTTCGTCTTTGTCCAATGCTATTGATGCCACCAGTGCTCGAAATGCTTCCCATTACCTCAAACAGGCAATAGCACTCTACAACACAAAGATCAACTCTGCTGATGCAATAACATTTGAATCAGTGACTAGCTCTCCTCCACAGCAGCACCATCTATCAGGCAAAATTGAAGACAATTCCTTTCAGACTCTTCTTATCAACAGTACAGTCTGTACCAGAGCAAGACTCAGAGCAGTATCAGCCAGTAATGCTAATGCCTGGTTGAGAGCTATTCCTTGCATACACAATGACTTAGCTTTGGAGCCTCAAGAGATGCAAGTCCTATTAAAATGGTGGCTAGGTCTACCTGTCTTCTCAGCTGACAGTAAATGTCCCTTCTGCTCAAGTGCCCTTGATCCAGATTGCCACCACGCCCTTACATGTCGTTCTGGAGGGGACGTCATTGCACGGCACAATAAGCTGAGAGACTGTGTTGCCAATCTGTGCTCCAAAGCATGCTTATCTCCTCAACTGGAGAAAGGTCCAGGCATAGACTTTTCTAGGCCAGCTGATGTGCTGGTGCCAAACTGGTCCCTCTCCAACCCTGCAGCTTTTGACCTGAAAGTCATTCATCCGCTTAATACGGACTTGATTCTGGAAGCGAGTTTGGCTTCAGGCAACTCTGCAGAGGTTGGTGAGATTGAAAAGCATGCCAAGAATGATCAGATGTGTGCAAGGTTGGGCTGGACATGTATTCCATTAGTGGTGAAAGTCTATGGTGGTTGGGGATGTGAAGCCAAAGAATGCTACTCTAGATTGAGCAAGAGGCTAGCTATGCAAGTGGGAATCTGTGAAACTGAGGCACTGTGCCAAATGTACTGCCTGCTGGCTGTCACACTGATGAGGCAGAATGCAAGAGCCATCCTCCTCAGATGTGCCCGTGCTCCCCTTCTTGAGTATTAAACTTAATTGTGTTATGTAATGAAATTATTATTCTATGTATTATCAATTCCGAGGTTTTATGCATTTAGCACCAATATTAGTAATGTGATGTTATATTCATTCGTTTGTATTATTATTATTATTTTTTACATTATACCATAACTTTTAATACTATCAATAACCATTACTATACTACCATAAGTCATTTACTATACTACCAATAACCTGTCTAGTGAGAACTGATCAATTGAATGGTTTCATATTATCTTGCCTTTTAAAAATCAATGCACTTTGGTAACTCCCACAACATCGATTGGTTAATAAAGCATATAGCTTTTATCTGAAGCAGGCTGTTGGTTGTTGGCTGTTGGTTAGATACATTAACACTTGCATGTCCAAATTGGTCCTAGAATGCATTTTTTTTTTACAAAAAGTGTATGGTTCCCTTGTAAAAAAATAATAGAATTGTGTGAATTTTTGTTGCCAAGCAATGCTTTTTTGCTGCAAGAAAATCATGGGGTTAATCTTTGTACTAAAAATTCTTTTAGGATACTTTTATGGATAATTGTAATAAAAATAATTGCATCCAGATAATTTAAGGTAAGATGATTTTTGTCATAATGGTCATCTTTTGAAACTGAATAGTCCCTGCTTCTGATGTTACCTAAACCACATATGATATTTGCAGTTGTGAAGACATGATCTCCATGGGACCCATCAGGTTGTTTGCCATTGGATTATGATAAGTTCATAGGCTCCAAAATGGAGGGAATTTTAGCCATCATAGCAGATCAGCTGGTTTAGGTGTTGTGTAAAAGTATCACAGTACCTCTTTCATTGTGGGAGGAATAAATTAACTTGGTTGCCACATGTGGTGTTTAGGTATGGTTAGTCTATTGTCATGTTATTGATATGCAGAATGAGTACAATGGTTAAAACCACAAACAAGATGTGTGGGTGGATACTGGTATGGTCATGCAGTGGGTGGGTATCACCACTGCATGACCACGCCCAGATGTTGTTACTTTTAAATTACATAAATGAACTGTTTCACTTTTAATAATAATGTTAGTTGCCACATTTGACTTACAATCACCTAGAATGCTACTCAAACTCACTATTAGAAAAGTGTTCTTTCAGCTCCTCTGTACAGCACAGACATTGCAGCACTGCATTCATGTAGCATGTGTTACCAATATTAGGAAGTCCAATATTAGGAGGTCCAGTATTAGGAGGTCTAGTACTTTTTGATGGAGACCTTGAAGATTCTTTCATTGAAGTGCAAAACCAATTAAATGGTGTATAAAATATACTCTTAAATCCAGATCCCTTATTTGAAAAGAAGAGAAGGGATAATAATTAGGGTCATTTTTATCACACAAGGAACATAATAAATCTGAACCTCATCACCATCACACCCTTGCAACAATCTGCACTGCCGCCAATCTCCTATACATACTGCCAATCTCCTAAATACTGCCAATCTCCTAGATACTGCCAATTTCCTACATGGCCTGCTGCCAGCAAACATTTTCAAATGTTCTTGTGGCAGTCCTGCCCTCCAACTCCCTAACAATTGTGACATGCAGTGTGTCCCACAGATTGTACCTCAAGTTAATGACACTGAACAAGAGCAGCATGAACTAAAGTAGTGCCCACACAAGGGGGATGACAGAGCATGCTAATGAGGCTGCATCATATATTAGACTGGATGTCTATGATCTCCTTCAACATATCTACCTCATGTGATTGGATTCATGCAGCTGAGTATGTTAACAGCTGTTCAAGCATTAATAACATCCTAGCTCTCACATATGAAAAAGTAGCTCAGGCAAACCTGTCTGGAAAACGTTTATTAGCACATCATAATATTAATATTAAGTTTACAAAGTATTATTTTAATTAGACATTGACAGGCATTAGTTGGTTTACATCAGGTAACTGCTTCATTTAGTGAACATTTTTCATATGATCACAACATCTTATATGTATCTTGCTCCATACATTATTCCATGTACCTGCACACTATGTAAAAAGGGTTGTTATAACAGTAATTAACGTGTATAACACTGTATAACACTGCGTATGGAGACGTTATACGCAATATTGCGTATAACGTCTCCATAAGCAGTGTTATACAGTTTCGTATAACAACCCATTTTACTCAGTGAGCTGCTATAGGATGTGACAATGGAACAAGCAGCTAAAAGAATACAAATTGACTGCTCCAATTATTAAACGGTAAATTATGCAAGCTCTTTGGCTTACTCACCAGTACTCCTTTTATCATATTAACTTTTGAAGTATCATTTAGCAAGGCAACACCTCTACCATTTGAGCAGGTCTGAACGGTGGAACTGGTTACTGGACTTGTACTTGTTACAGATCGTATCGGGTGACTGTTGGGCAAAAGCGCCCGCGTGTCAGTAGTAGTAGTACCGTTATTTTCTGTTTCCGAAGTGTTACTATACGATTCCATTTCTGTCTCTAGGTTCTGCACAACTCCCGCTCCATTCCAGCTGGCTTTCTCGCCACTCATGGTATACCTGGATTGCTTATAATGAAACTATACACAGAAAATGAATATAATCTCGTAAAAGTCCGGACGTTAGATCATGCAGCATAAACATACGTACTAGAATGGTCCCAGTAGGCCTACTTTCCAAACGATGCGACGTGTCTATACAAGTACATGTAGGTTCTAACGATATTTGGGTATTCCCCTGGGGACTTGTGTCGGTACGCAATAAGTACATGTACAATTGTACATGTACATGTACTTTAATTTTTATTATCAAAAAAATTAAATAAAAAATTAAAAAACCTTTCAAACGCATAATATAATCGTGAACGAGATCGAAGCCACAAGTCAGCAGCTGAAGTAAGCGCTATCACCGCCATGTTCAGGATGCAATACTGGGTGCACGTGATGCGGGGCGGCCCGAGTGGGGGGAAGTGATATCCTTTTTGCATGCAAGCGCGCGAGGTATTCGTGCCTGGTCTGTTGAAAAGTGTGTTGAGATAGGGACGGAACGATAGCATTAAATTACTGTACAAGTGTGCAACAATATATAGCCACCAGACGGTGAGACCTGTTGTTGTGACAATTTTTGTTACTTAAAATAGTGTATAATGTCACATTACTTCCTATGTGACAGATACTCGTACAAGAAGTGAAATGCTATCTCAAAATCAGAATAATAGGAATCGCGCAAGTGTGTGCAGTGGAATTGGTGCTTGTAATCCAACCCAAACATCTACTTCTCGAAATGGAACTGGTGCGTTTAATCCAACCCAAACATCTACTTCTCATAGTGGAACTGGTGCTTTTAATCCAACCCAAGCATCTACTTCTCGAAATGGAACTGGTGCTTTTAATCGAACCCAAACATCTACTCGTAATGGAACTGGTGCTTTTAATCCAACCCAAACATCTACTTCTCATAGTGGAACTGGTGCTTTTAATCCAACCCAAACATCTACTTCTCATAGTGGAACTGGTGCTTTTAATCCAACCCAAACATCTACTCGTAATGGAACTGGTGCTTTTAATTCAACCCAAACATCTACTCGTAATGGAACTGGTGCTTTTAATTCAACCCAAACATCTACTCGTAATGGAACTGGTGCTTTTAATCCAACCCAAACATCTACTCGTGATGGAACTGGTGCTTTTAATTCAACCCAAACATCTACTCGTAATGGAACTGGGGCTTTTAATCCAACCCAAACATCTACTCGTAATGGAACTGGTGCTTTTAATCCAACCCAAACATCTACTCGTAATGGAACTGGTGCTTTTAATCCAACCCAAACATCTACTCGTAATGGAACTGGTGCTTTTAATCCAACCCAAACATCTACTCGTAATGGAACTGGTGCTTTTAATCCAACCCAAACATCTACTTCTCATAGTGGAACTGGTGCTTTTAATCCAACCCAAACATCTACTTGTAATGGAACTGGTGCTTTTAATCCAACCCAAACATCTACTTCTCATAGTGGAACTGGTGCTTTTAATCCAACCCAAACATCTACTCGTAATGGAACTGGTGCTTTTAATCCAACCCAAACATCTACTTGTAATGGAACTGGTGCTTTTAATCCAACCCAAACATCTACTTCTCATAGTGGAACTGGTGCTTTTAATCCAACCCAAACATCTACTCGTAATGGAACTGGTGCTTTTAATCCAACCCAAACATCTACTTCTCATAGTGGAACTGGTGCTTTTAATCCAACCCAAACATCTACTCGTAATGGAACTGGTGCTTTTAATCCAACCCAAACATCTACTCGTAATGGAACTGGTGCTTTTAATCCAACCCAAACATCTACTCGTAATGGAACTGGTGCTTTTAATCCAACCCAAACATCTACTCGTAATGGAACTGGTGCTTTTAATCCAACCCAAACATCTACTCGTAATGGAACTGGTGCTTTTAATCCAACCCAAACATCTACTTCTCATAGTGGAACTGGTGCTTTTAATCCAACCCAAACATCTACTTCTCATAGTGGAACTGGTGCTTTTAATCCAACCCAAACATCTACTTGTAATGGAACTGGTGCTTTTAATCCAACCCAAACATCTACTTCTCGTAATGGAACTGGTGCTTTTAATCTAACCCAAACATCTACTTCTAACGGTAGCAAAAATGCTCAGACCAGTAGCCCTGTTAAATCCATTCACCAATCTTCATCTCATGGTGCAGACAAATTTCCAACTGATACAAATGCTTTAGTGCCTGCTCATTTCTCACTACAGAGTACTGGTTCTCAACAAACTCTGTTTTGTGGGGTTTGTTATCCTTCAAAATCTGCTTCCCTACCACCTCGAAGTACTTCTCAAGAAGTGCAATGCACCAACAGACTGTTTGAGAGTACCCAAAAGCTTGGATCAGATCAAAGCTGTGGTGCTTTACTGCACAATCTTGTAAGAGTTACCAAGCCACATCCAACTAAAGATTCTTTACTAGAGGCAAGTGATTTCTATTGTACATATCCTAATTTGTCTATTCATAACCATGAATAGCGTCTAACCTCTATTGAGAAGGTCTAATTAAGCAAACTATACATTTTAAAAATAAATGAGTGCATAAAGATTAATGGTGAAAAAATGGTTGGTTTTTGCAGCATTTCAAGCTATTGATGTCTGGTGTATTACATGAGTTTCGTTGTTGTTTAAGATGAAGTTAAAGCACGTTTAATAATTTCCCATGTAGGCTTCAAGAGCACCACTGAAATCCAAGCCACGTGGTATTCCGAACTTTGGAAACACATGTTATATCAATGCAGCCATTCAATGTCTTATCGGAATAACTGATGTTAATTATTTTATGACCAGTAAGCAATGTTTTTATATTAACCAGATACCTGTGCATGAATCTCTTTCATTTATGTTTGTACTGTTTACTGTTGGAGGATTGCTTTAAAAATCTGTATTGAGTAATTAAAAAAAAAAAAAACTCTTTGAATTAGGTGATAAAAATATATGTTGACACGTATGAAAGTTTTGTGCATTTTTAAAGAATCAACCAGCTTTGTCATTGTGTAGATAGGTGTGCGGTGGTGAAATTAGATTCTCCATACAGATGATACTGCTGAGGCATCACCTATTGTAAAGGCCTTTTCCCAACTGTTGAAGAAGATGCAGACCAATGCAGAGGCAGCAGAGTGCAGAGTAAGTTAATTTACTATTATATTAACAGTGATGACTGTGGAGCATTAAATTAGATTGTTCGCATGCCAAAAATGACTTTGTGAGAATACCTCTCCAATTAGAAATTAATGATTAAAAAGCATAGTTGTTATTAGAACAAAAATACAAAAACACACATCACAGACCACCTAGTCTTGCCAGCACACATTATGGCATATCTAAAAGGTCACATCCCCTTAAGTAGTTACTGCTTTTAGTACACATGCATGTGTAAAGAAAGAACAACAAAATTATTGATGTGTATATTTTTTTGTTTTGTTCTCTACAGAAAATATGATACCTAACCTCTACTCAGTACTGCAAATACCGTTACATTTTTTTGTCAGTTGAGGGCCCATTGTCTTTTTCTCTTACCATTCTGTACTAAGTATACTTATGCCTTACTGGTATTTTCAATTTCAAATCATAACTTTCAGGTTGATGTTCGCAGTCTTTCTTCATTTTTCCCCAAATACTCACAACAAGATGCTCAAGAGTTCCTGATCTTCCTACTGGAAGAAATATTCCAATGGAGTGGCCAAATGGAAGAGAAGGTACTTGCTATACTATTTTCTAATTTAATATACATGTAGCATTTGTAATTTGACAGTAATAATGTGTACAGGCTAAGTATCTGTTATAATTCTTTGTATTCATTTTTTTAAGAATGAGAGATCACTCTCTGACCTGTTTCATGGAGAACTTATATCTGAGATACATTGTCCATCATGCAGGAAGGTAAGTTATTAACTGCACTGTTTAGTTATTATATTGTGTTCAATTCAGCCAACAAGTCGAGTGGATCCTTTTGTGTCTCTCTCAGTTCCTGTGCCAGACAAGGTGAAGTGCAGTAATCAAAGAATTTTTTATTTACCTTTTATTAGGATTCACCACTGATGGAATGTATGACGAGGATGATGGAGAAAACTGACATAGAAGGAACATGGCAAGTTTGGCATCCCATTGTGCTGCTGCAGTAGATGTTATGAATTGCCAGTAGTTATTAAGTGCATTTTCTGACAATGGATTAAACATTGGAACAATGTCGACCTTGCAATACTTTACATTGCTACTTAAAAATGATGAAACATATTGTTTTGTAACAAAATGTACATGTATCTGCGTTTCAGTGCTACTAGGTAGCTTCCTTGGTATTGCTTTGGTTTATTCAACACAGGAGGTGTTCAAAATGTTCAAACATGGTACCAGTTCAGAGACAAGTTTCTGTATCAAAATTTCCTGAAATTTTGATAGTCCACTTGAAGCGATTTTATCTGGAAGGGTATGTTAAAAATATATACAAAGAGTCTTTTAACTACCAGCCTTGTGCTCATTTGCATGTCTGAAATCGTTCATATCTGTTTGCCTCTCATCGTGTGATGCATGCTTTATTGAAAGAGCTATCTCTGGTTGTTCTATATGTTGGTTTTGCATAAGCGCTAAGTAGAGTTGTGAGTGCATACTGATGAAGTCTTTAGGCTCCGTAACTGCATTGAAAATATGAAATTATATAGGACAGCTGGTTTATATGAATATGGTAAAAACAGTTGTTTCCAATTTTTATATGGGACCTTTCCTATGAAGTGGTTTGTATTTGTTAAACATCTGATTGCCATCATGATGTTAAAATACACTGAATTTCTGTTCTTCAATGCAGCAGTGTTGTCTTCTATTGTTTATGTATGGCTAATTAAAATTTCAATGTCCTGTAACTATGTTATAGGAGTCAAAGTTTAAACTTTAATGTATAAGGATCATTTCATAGTGGACATTACATTCTCCCAGAAATTTGAAGAAAGGTTTTTTTTTTTTTTTTTTTTTTTTTTCCCCCCAGAACTGTCTCATATAATGTATGGCTTGATTAGATGACACTGAATTATTATTTTTTCCACATCTCTGAAATCAAAACTGTTATAAAATAGACGTGATGCTATTCATTTGGTTTGTACATGGAGACATGAGGAGAAGAGCACTAGGGTTCTCTGTATAAAGTGACAGCAGCTTTAGCAGTTTTTTTTTAATGCACCCCCACGTCTAAGGTGGTCTCCAGCCTGTATGACCACCAGAATATGACTCAATGTGCAGGCCCTCCTCTTGAGGCTAGAATGCTCACTGCTTTTGTAATATTGTACATATTGTACTGATTTAGAACATCAATTTCAGGCACCCATTAGAATAAAACCAATACCACACACACACACACACACACACACACACACACACACACACACACACACACACACACACACACACACACACACACACACACACACACACACACACACACACACACACACACACACACAAACACACACACACAAACACAAACACACACACAAACACACACACAAGCACACACACAAACACACACACACAAACACACACACAAACACACACACAAACACACACACACACACACAAACACACACACAAACACACACACACAAGCACACACACAAACACACACACACACACACAAAAACACACACAAAAACACACACACACACACACACACACACACAAATATGCACAGTTGGGGGTTGCATTGTTAAGAAGAGGGCACTACATTGTTAGGGTACATAAGAGGACAGCCATATTGCATTGTTAGGCCACCCCACATTGTTAGGGGGCAGCCATATTGCATTGTTAGGCCACCCAGGGGGCAGCCATATTGTAAGGGCAAGGTAAGAGGACAGCCATATTGCATTGCTAGGCCACCCCACATTGTTAGGGGGGCAGCCATATTGCATTGTTAGGCCACCCAGGGGGCAGCCATATTGTTAGGGCAAGGTAAGAGGACAGCCATATTGCATTGCTAGGCCACCCCACATTGTTAGGGGGGCAGCCATATTGTTAGGGTAAGATAAAAGGGCAGCCATATTGTTAGAGGGCTGCATTACAGATTGCAGCATTGATGAGTATGTCTATCAGTTGTGCAACTGCATCTTTGTGGTAGAGTTTTCCACTGACTACATACACATTGGATCCAGCAGCTTTTGTTATCCATTGTTAGGATGGTGAAAATCAAAAGGAACACTGTAATAGATTTCGAACTTGAGTAAGTTGTATTTTTTTTTGTCAAGAAAATAAATTATAATTGTTCCATTACCTTCAGTAACCTAGACCTCTCCATGATATCAAAGCCGCCAATATTGGCTCCTAAATACAGCCTTATTGCTGTGATCAATCACTATGGAACAATGTCTGGTGGCCATTGTAAGCCACACCTTCTAAGCCACACCTTCCATACTGGGCATTACTAGGTGTTCAATGCTCTGTATTTACATAACTATCGGATATAATTTATAAATATGACACTGTATTTATATTTTATTAGATACTGCCTACTGCAAGCGTGGAAGTGACTGGTATTCTTTTGATGACAGTTATGTGTCTTCTGTTACAGACATGGAAGTTGTGGTATGTATATTGTACATGCATCCATCACTAGATTCATAGAGCAGTCTAATTGCTGTTTAACCTACATGCCACTTTATTGTTAAGGGACACACCTCATATATACCCAAAACCAAAGTCATTACGTTATTACGATGTTCTTTTCTTTAAAGTCCCATTGCACTTGTAAGACATAAATTACTGTAGCTACAGTGTTTTATGGTAACAAATATTTGTGTTGTTGCAACATATCATACTTTCTACTGCTGTTTGGTACTTTCAGGTGTAAGATGTAGACCACTGATAATAAATATGTGCATTTTGACTAAAACTGAACATGTGGTAATATATCAGAGTGTATACATTCATGTAAAGATAGCTTACATCTTCATTTATGCAGACACCAGTGGCGTATGTGCTTTTCTACGAACAGAAAAAATGAAGCAGTCTATACTCACTTTACATACATTTGGAACATTGTGTGCATATGTGCACTGATGCAAGTGCCATGATATGTGTGCTGCTGTATTGCATATGTGTACTATGATATGTGTGCTGCTGTATTGCATATGTGTACTATGATATGTGTGCTGCTGTATTGCATGTGTACCATGATATGGGCACTGTTATATTGCATATGTGTACCATGATATGTCCACATATCATGGTACACTTATGCATCAAACAATATAACACAGTGCACATATCATGGTACATGTATGGAATATAACAGACAAACACACATACCTCTGATGCTAATCAGTCCTGATCATGTTGCAAAGGTGGAGTATTTGTTGGTAAATAATTATCTAACAAAACCAATACATGTATTGCGAATTATATTTCAAGGTTTCAAATTTTCTAAGAGCATGCAATGTAGTGATTCTTACGCTTCAGAAATTGGACCTTTTATCATGGGGTTATATTATAAGGCCGGTACTGAATGTTTAATTAAACCTTCTTTTTTTTTGTCCATAACTCATCAGGTCAGTTTTGTAGGATAAAAAATAATATACATCAGCAATTTGTTGTAGCACGGAAACCTGGTCATTTATATATAATGATCATACAATTAAAAAATTAGTTTATTGCTTAACCCTTCACCAGTCTCTGCTGGTATCAACAAACATGAATGAACTGGTTCTCTTTATCCACTTGGATAAGTGTTCAATGCATACATGAGTGTGTTGAAGGCACACAGAGATAGGGGTAACACTTCAAGTCATAGGGTTTTGGGTTTTGCATGCCCCTGACCCAACTTTCCATCAGGAATCCAAACCTGGCATCATTCCCAGTCCACTGCAGGGACTGGGCACCTTAGTTGCCACATAATTTACCCCTTGGTAAACACAAGCTCTTGAGCCAACTTAAAGAATGGTCTGTGAAGTAAAGTCCCAATTCTGGTGGCATTCAGTCAGAACATCATTGGTGCTGAAACCACAGCAAAGTTCTTGACAAATCATCAACTAGCATGTGATTCAACGCAACCTGCAGCTGGCGAAAAAAAAAAAACTTGTTTCATAAGTCACTGGAACCAGGGGTTCTGGCTGCACTCTATCACCTTCTCCTCCGTAGCTCTTCTACTTTATTCTGTGGTCCATTGACTTGTTCTTAACAAGCACTATCGGCAAAGAATTGAACAGATGGTCTAGAACACTAAGAGCTTAATTAACTTCCTGATGGGAATGCAGGAAATATAGGATGGTTTAACATCCGTTGCAGCCTGTTTAAACAATCACGGGTTTCTCAGTTTGCCTTTCAACCAAAGACATGGGGTGATAGTACCTTAGATGTGCACTCCAGTCTGACACTTCTACAGTCCAGTGACTTAAGAAACAGGTCTTCTTTTGGCCAGGTTGCATTGAATTACATACCTAATTGATGATTTGTCAAGAGCTGGTTGCAGCACCAATGATGTTTCACCTGACTGAAATCCACCAAATTTGGGACTTTACCTCACAGACCATTCTTTAAGTTGAAGGATCTAGGAAAGCTTGGTTACATCACCATACCCAGTGTGTAATTAGCTTTGGATACTGATGCAAGACTTAGTGTTGAAGGGTTGGGTGCAGTGCTCCACAGCCATCACAAGGAACCATGGTAGCTGCATACTGTGAATTGCTTGCTGTACAGGTATGCTCTGTTACTACACAAGTGCCAGCATCTCACTTCTGGTGACACAGTATTTTATTCAACACCCTGCTGGCATAAGTAATTACATGGTTAATTAAAGCTTTTATGAACCTGAAGTTCCATTGTCCAGGTGGGTAGAAACTTCTGGAAAAAAGCACACCAAATTGGATTAACTATCTTGCATGCAATGCTCTCAGTGCAGGTTGCTGCTACCTGAGGAGATACAGCTAGCAATAAATGTTTCTTATATTTCACGCCAGAGTTAGAACCCCGATCTGAAGCAAGTTATTTAGTGGCTGGATACTGAATCCATACCAATATTTTTCTCATCATCAGGCTTTATTGGCACAATACCATCAAATGATCTCGTGAGTCGTGCAGCAAGTCTGATTCTTCATGTACATTATCTTGGAAACCTAATTTTCTGCATGTACCCTGTGGGTATATTAATGTGGCAGATTATGGGGATGCATACAAAATTGGCTGGCACATTGGACATGATATCAAATTTTGTTATGTGGTAACCAGAAAAACATACACATTACACAGATGCACACAAAGTCATGGCATGAATTAGTCATAAGTTATTGTCTCCAATTGACTTTTTGCTATTTGTTGCAAAGCCACCAGGAAGTCTCATAACAAGGATTATTTCTGCATTGTCACCAATCGTCTTATAATCACTTAGCTTCCCTTCATCTTTCAACTGGTGTCCACCGTAGATTAGGCGTATATTAGCGATTTCAATGCCGGTCTTCTCTTTGATGAGCTGCTTCACTTCGGTAATGGTTGCAGTCTATGCATGCATGTGATTATTTGTGCACAGTAACAGAAAAATGATATATGAGTTATGTAATAAGCTACAGGATTCAAGTTATAAGCATCAATTTTAAAAGTAAATAAACAAGGGATTACGCATGCAATGAAATATTGCAGACCTACATTTAGCTAGTTCAACAATAAAATTTGTTAATTGTAGTCCGAAAATTCATCATCGCATGATTGCCATAATCCCTTTCCACTTAGTTGGTCCAACATCAATTGGCACTCATTTCAGCACATCGCTTTTCTAATGCAGTATCCACATGCACAGCCTCCCAGATAGGGGGCCCCATCGGAGTGTGAGGTAGAGACCCAGAAGCTGATGCCTATATGATTATACTGATAAACACATGCAATTCTGATTGTTGTTTGTGATGTTTTACAAAATCACACGCAGCTGACAAAAGTTGGATTTCAGTTATAAAGTTGCTATGCAGGGATGGCAAATGCTTATTGCAAATGATATCAGCACTGGAAGCTGCAAATGGTAGGAGGATATCCGATTTCCTCTTAAGTCTGAGCAAATAAAAGCATTGAAAGCAAATTAGCTGCTCTATCTGCATGAACCAGAACTAGAAAATGATTCACTGGGAGTGGCTTGATTAGCCATTGAACTTAACTGGAAGGCATTGACCGGATCTGAATTTACTATATAACAATATTGACACTGCAAGAAGCACCTAAAGTAGTGATACTTTTGAGTGGTAATTTCACCTGCCTGATTTCAACTTTGAGTGTGGTAGAAATTACTCATCATTTCGTTCTAACCTCACCCCCAGGCAATATTAAATTTATGGGATAGTGGAAAATTTAAGTTGCTGAAGTTTAGAGGTCATTATATATGTGTGGCCAAGCAGTGCAGTAATGTATCATAACGGAATCATAGTGGAAACAAGTAAATAAAAACATTATCTACATGTAAGAGATCAAGAAAGATGGTGGTATATAGGATTTGAAGGCAATGGTGGTGTAAAAGGGAAGGAGGCAAGGGTCTAATAATAAGGGAAAATTGAATAGCCCTATATTTAGCACATTACATGCAAATTGTGTGTTAAATATATCTTTTTCATTTTCCCTTATTATTAGACCCTTGTTTCCTCCTTTTTACACCACCATTGCCTTCAATATACCATCCACTTTCTCTTAGAGAAAATTTTACTTGTTTCAATATTCATAACTGGATGCCTTTAACAGACAATTTTAATCTTTTAAGAATTCCAATCAATAGCAAATCCTATAGACCCTTTTCCATTGTGGGCGTATAAACAAATAAACGTCATAATATATATGGGCGTATAAACAGAAAACGTCATAAGATAGGGGCGTATAAACATATAGCATTTGGTATCGTACATATGTATGTTAATGGTTTGGATCTTTTGGCGCAAAGGTGATATTTTCAGAAGCTGCAAGATGTTTTTCCTGACCCATACGGCATTGTTAACAAAATGGCCAGATTTACAATTCGGCGATTATTATCTGAAATAGCTTCTATCAATTAACTTCCCAATTGTATCAAATGCGAGTTCGATCAAATGTTTTGTTTTGGACGCGCTTACGTAACATTGATTTTGTTTATACGCCCACATTTTATGACGTTTATTTGTTTATACGAAAAGGGTTACATTGTAATTATACGATGAAATGTGGGACAGTCCTCATGATGTATTTCTCACATCAAGGGGTAGTCGGCAGGTCCAAAGTTGTATTCAGCGGGGGGGGGGGCAGCCGCCCCGGCTGCCCAGGGCCCACTGCTCTTTGAGGGCCCCCCCCCCCCCCCCCCCCCCCCCCCCCCCCCCACCGTGCTCATAATGATATTCATGTTTTATGGTTTAAGTTAAGCAAATTAAGAAATAATGCATGGAGCTCCGGAGCCGGAGCCGGCGCGGCAGCAGAGAATCGTAGTGCGTGCGAAGTGGAGCATCAAAACGAAAAGCAGAAAGAACGCCTTGATGAATTGAATACGTTACAAAGCAAGCTGCCCCAAAGCTTCGTCGCCAACTCGGAATGTATTACTAGTAATTTGGACTATCGCAAGAGGGACCCTATCCCCCGCCTTATCACAAGGGGGACCCCCCCCCCCCCCCCCCCCCCCCCCCCCCCTCGTATTTGGATTGGGGGTCCACCAAGGCTAGTTACCCAGGGCCTACAACAGACTAAATCCGGCCCTGAAAAACGACAACTATTGTTCTCTTAAAGCAAACGATCTGGCGACTCGAAATTTTAAAAAACATTAAAATGATCGTGTTTGCCTTGTAATTCGATAGCAACAAAGAGCTAAGCTATCCGTTTCTCGGAACGCGAGTTTAATACACGCGGGTCTCGTTTTTTCTTACTGACGTTCATGCATAATCGGGGTCAAATCCTAGTTACTAACGTAATTGGAGCATCTGAATTACCTCAGATCTGAGGACCGAATTTATCTCACCTGGGCAGCTTGAATTCTCGATATATAGGTATGCCACCCAAACATGACGTAATTGGGTGGCAAAACATCAATGTACCACGCCTATGGAAAAACCCAGAATCTGGACCGTTTAATATAACACCATGCGCTCCATTAAAAATAAATAACGCAACAAGAATAGCACACTATAAAAAATTCCCTTAACTTTAATATTGAAAAAGATTGCTATCTCTCATGTCGTCTGAGTTTTACACATGTACAAGCGTCGGCAGTTTCACCGCATTGTATAGCTCACAAATGATCTGATACTTCACATATGAAAAAGAAAAAAAGATTTCGACGTGGGTGTGTAAGTATTAGCCGGCTCTATCCTTGCAAACGTTTGTACAAGTCTAAAATTGAGTCCACTAGAATTGTTTGCGACACTTTAAATATCTTCGAACCTTTAACCAGTTCAAGCATGCAATACGTATATGTGCACTGCATGCATTGGCGTAAATATGAACAGCCTACCTGAGGATTCTGAATAGAAATTGTATAAGCTTTTCCTTCGCAGTTTCTCACGAAGAGAGTCCAACCTCCCATTTTTTTTTTTTTTACATTAATTGAGTCAATGCACATGTGCTTGTATTTTGATTGTACATGTATAAATACTGCAGAAAATCGTCGGAAGATAGATTACTTAGACTACGCACCCGGGACTGATTGGAAACGGCGCGCGTGCGCCATAGACTTACGCGCATTTTAGGAGGGAAGCGTTCGATTTTGATCGTAGTATGTCGTCAAGAGGTACATGCAGTATATAAGATGCAACAGGGTATTCCACAAAGTCCTTAACCGCTCGAATTGATTTATTGTAATTCTATAACCAGCAATTGACATATTCTGGGGGTTCTGTACGTCTAGGAAAATGGGTAGTTTCAGATATATGAGAGTGATGCATGCATGTTGTGGCCCAATATGTGAGTTGAACACCCATGTTTTTAAGTATAAGCCCACGAATTGTTTTGGACGAGGTAGAGACAAAAAATCCAGAGAGAACTGGCTATACTATGTTTTGATGAAGGCAGAGGCGACTACGTTCGAAACACAGAACGTTCACGCTGCACGTGACGCCGTTTCCGTCTAAATAAATCTATGGTCGTGGTATCTCCTGACAAGTATACTTCGACCCGAGACAAGGAGGGTGAAATCCCCTTTCAACATCAGGAATTTTCCATATTCTGCAGTTTAATTTTGATTCGAGCTGGTGTGTGTAGCGGTGATTTTAAAATAGTCCCAGCAAATGTGAACTCTTTTTGTCAGCGGTATTGATAACAAGAGCGTTTTGATCACGCTTCCCGAAAGGCACCCCGAGGTACGTATTTTTTTTCTGCAAATCATCAGTTACCCCCCCCCCCCCCCCCCCCCCCCCCCCCCCCATATACCCTTTCTGCCAGAACAAGCTTACAACCTTCTTAAATATTCGTTTCCCTTGCCAGCTCACGTTACGAGAAAAAAATCATATTCATTGTGAAGTTGGGAGAAATTAGTACCGCTTTCATCAACACAAATTCATTTGGTGAAGATTGATCGATATGTATAAAAGTAGTGTAAGGTCTCGCTATGAACACCAACAGTTTTTCCAACTCCACATATGCCTTATTTCCTTCTAATGTGAGCTGGCAAAAGGCTACTATTGTGAGCCGCTACTATACGTAATATTGATATCTCGTGTGATCTCTTTTCGGTAATTAGTACACATTTTGAGATACGTACACATTGGTCAGTAAAGCAGCATGGGGCCTCTCAAATCGCATTACCGCGAAAGTATTAATTACGCAGTTTAGTGGATGGGGCTGTGAGGCAAGGGAAGTATTAACATTTCAGGATGGTACTCAGGGAGATACGCTTGTTTAGACACGAGCCTTTTTATCGGCGAAGGGGAACTCTGTAAACTTTCTTCGGGGTGTGCGTCTTAGCTTTTATTTACCACTGTATTATGCATAATAATATGCCATTACATGTACTGTACATTGAGAGTCTATTAATTTTTAGCAGTTTTTGAAGTACCTTTGGTGTTCTGTCTGCGCCAATTGTATTGAGTGTACCATTTTCACATAACATAACTTATATTCACGTGTAGGCTCTGATGGTTGCTGACATAATAGCTAAACTAAATGATGCCACTGGTGTAGAAAATACTGATCAACGACTTCTCTTTGGGAGTCAAGAAATGGTCGAGACATCTTGTCTAGGTGATTACCCAGGCCTTGGAGACAATTCAACGATATCAATTATCCCACGGCTACTTGGAGGGAGCCGCCATATTGATCCTTCTGTGAGAAGAAGCAAAGGTCCTTGCGTTATCACCTGCTGTGATTTTGACACACCACACTGCGCAGTTATGTCATGCTCACATGCCGTTGATCCAGATGTGCTATATGACATGTGCGAAACAGAGGTGTTCAAGAACAAGAAGTGGGAGATACACTGTCTAAACTGCAACAAGGAATGGTCGCTTGATGAAATATTGAAATGTGGTGTAACACAGCCAGAAATTCAGAAGCTGGTGAAAGGCATGTCTGAGAACTGGTGCATGAACAATAAGAGTGAAGACATTAGGCAGTGCCCTGGTTGTCGTGGTTACTGCATGAGGAATGATGTGTCCAATAGGCGTGTTAGATGCATAATATGCACACAACAGAAGAGGAAAGGTTTTGAATTCTGTTGGTATTGTTTATGCGAATGGATTGGCGACCATCTTTGCAAACAAGAGAGCTTGTTGATTTTACAAGCAGCTCCAATGAAGGAGATTAATGGTGTTCAATGTCCCAGCACACGAGCCTGTCCCACGTGTGGATTCATCATAGAACATGCTGAAAGGTGTAAGCACATGGCATGCCGTGCATGCAAGCAGGAATTCTGCTTTGTGTGCCTGACTTTGAAACAACCAGATGGGAGATGGAAATGTGGCTCATTTAATACCATATGTCAGCCTGCTCCGAAACAAAGCAGCATTGGATAAAATCAAGCATAAGCCTAATATGCATGCAGCTGGATATCTATAGGAAAATTCATAATTAATGTCTGTATATAGGACTGGTACGTTTTCCTATAGGTGCTTTGCACATGTGCTCTGCTGCTGATGTGTACTATTGATCTATTGCACTATAGTGAACATGTTTAAGAACAGATGTCAAAGGAAATGTGATTGCTAAGCTTAAATCCCAATCTAGATGGCAACCAACTGGTCATATGCGCAGCCATGCAATTTGCGTTGTTGAGAACTTGAAATAGCTGGCTATAGACCACTATTCAAGTAGATATGGAATTTATGCTACCATTATGTAATAGTCCATAGGTCTCATCTGTATGCATGCAGCAGTGTTTTACAATGTTTTACAATGCATAATACAAATATACAATTTTCGTTGGGCCAAAAGTCAGCTGCATGACCACCATCACAGTAGCCTAGCTAATAGCATGCCATGCATGCACCAGCTGTTGCAATTACGTAATAATTCCATACGTCTCATCCCTAAATTGTATGCAGCAGTACCTTAATTAACTACCAGTTAATACAATTTGCATTGTTGAGAACCTGAGGTCAGCTGCATGAATGTGGACTAGACCGCCATTCAGGCGGCCATACGATAGCCATGCAATTACTGAAGTAACAAGTCTAATGACAACGATTTGTGAAGGAGCTAGGGCTTTCAGTGCATGACAATTTGAAGCTGCATTCTTTGGTCCACATGCAGAGTACTGACAATTGTGGCTACGTGTGTTCAGCCACAAAAGATTGAAATCTGGTGCTGAGGTCACACACACAAACACACAACATGCACACATGCACACACTCAACTATACACAACATGCACACATGCACACACTCAACTATACACACACAAAAAATTTATGAGCTTTTCCTTCACAGCTTCTCACATAGGGAGTCCAACCTCCCATTTTTTTTGTTTACATCGAGTCAATGCACATGTATACTTGTATTTTGATTGTGCATGTATAAATACCACAGGACTGCGAGAGTTTCCCTCAAAAGGCTTCCTGACAAAGATACTTAATATCCCCATTCAACATCGTGTTTGTGCATGTATTGTACAGAGCCCCTTCAACTGGACTTTGCGAGAGTATAAACTTACTTTTGGGGGATCATATGGTTTTGTTCATAGTTTTGTATCATTTATGCTATGGAAAATTATATTTCATTATTGTGCATTGACAATCTGTTACATGTACTGCATTTTAAGATGCATGGACAGTTTAAAATGGCCGTTCGTTTATCAATACAATCCTGTATATAAAGCTATATAATATAACTTCCAAACGATTAATGCTATTGGCGTCCTATTTTTATATCACACCATTTCTCTAATATAGAATATATTTTTGTCCCTTAAATATAATCCCTAAATAGAACATACAAAGAACGTTAACCGTTGTGGTTCAAAGCTAAATATCTTTCTATATGAATGTGCAATTAATTCGCTTTAAAATTGGCAAATATGTAGAGGGGTCCTGTCGCTCTTGTTCGTTAAATTTTACGTAACACGTTACGAAGATATATAGTTGTGCAAAGTGCGAGCACATTTTCCTGCCCGATTCCCACTAATGATTTGCATATGTAGACGCGGTTTTGTCCCAATCAATGTACATGTATGAGAGGCGGGTGCCTAAAAATCGGGTGCGAAACAGCACAAACTTTGCACAGTATATCTTAGTAACGGGTTATGTAAAATTTAACGAACAGGAGAAATAAATAGTGACATGAGACCCCTCCATTAGTCCAATGAAGGAGATTTATGGTGCGATAGATACCATTACGTAATAAAGTCCGTATAGGTCTCATCTGTACGCAGTATTGTTTTATAATACATTGGCCAGGCCAAACTGAAGATGAGATCATAGAACGCCATTGTACAGTAGCACCCAGCTGTTAATTATGATTACATAATTATGATTCCATATATAGTGTGAGCAGCAGTACTTTTACTTTATAAAACAATTTGCATTGTTGAGACGGAACCTGAGGTCAGCTGCATGTATGAATGCAGGCTAGACCGCCATTCAATCAGTGTATACATATAGCCAGCTGTTACAATTAAAAGCAGCAAGTCCAATTGTGACTATACATGCACAGCGGCTTGTGAAGGAGGTCAGGGCGCAAGGACTTTCAGTTGAATCTGACTCTTTGAATTGGCATAGTGGTCCACAGAGTACAATTGTGGCTACATGAATGTATTCACCACTGCGGACTCGATCTGTATGTGTGGAGGTTGTAAATTTAAACATGTCAAGTTTGTTGTGGCCATTGGTTTGGAAGCATCATGCCCTGTTTTGGGATCTCTGGCACTAATGTGCTGGCACACACCCATGCATGCAGGCTATTCACACACTCAGGTGTACACTCACATGCACACTGTATACCCATGCACACTGGCACAAAGCACATGCACACATACACAATGCACATGCGAACACGCACACACACACACACATACACACACACACACACACACACACACACACACACACACACGCGCACACACACACACACACACACACACACACACACACACACACACACACACACACACACACACACACACACACACACACACACGCACATGCAGGCAATGCAGCCACAATTAGAGACCCAATATACTGCAGCAGCATTACCAAGCTGCTCGTTTAGAAATATGTTAACTTGATTTATTAAATATCCGGCCTTCGTATGTACATGTAACTTGATACATTGTACTGCACGTACAAGGACGCAATCAGAGGTTAATAAATGATAGATTTGTATGCATGTACATATATGTATGCATGCATGGAATTTCCCTGGTTAAAAGTTGATTTATTCACGTACGCCAAATTACGAGGAGAAATAGTTTACATGCAAATTTTGAGTAAGTTGAATTGTCTGATTGTTTTGTAGCTCAAATGATATGGACGTGCATGTATATAATATAGGGCTAGTGCTCTATATACAGACTGTGCGTTCATATATCTGTGGCTGTGCGTTTCCGTGATAATCGTATCCGCAAACTCACCACGTGTTTGGCGGTTGGACTGATAGCTCTCTGATTCAGGCCGCGCATGTGCTCTCTTACTCTCCGCAAGGGTACAAGTAAAGCGTACTAACTTCTGCCTATTGCCAAACGTACATGTAAGAGTACCGGTGATAAGGTGCAGTACGTACAATAGTTCTTCTAATGTGCATTCTGACCAGCTACACGCATGCTTAGGATGTGAAAAAGATATAAAAATAAAAGCAATTGAGTAAAAGTATATACATTCATCAATTTATAAATATTACATACCTGCATTTAGCAATTTCAGGTAGTTAGATATGCTAAATAATGTAGGTCTGTATAATATACCCTTATTTCCATACTTTTTACTCAATTGTTGTCTAGAAATCCTACATCGCCGATTTTATTTTGTTTTTTAACTGGTTTCACTTTAACCTGTATGAGTGTGTCTGGGAGCGCCATGTCACATAGAGATGGGGCCTGGTGGGGCTAGCCACTATCGATCTGAAGATGATTTCTCAACTGAAAACCATGTTACAAGGAGGTGCCCACTTTTATGGCTTCCAAAGCCGATAAAATCTGTTGTGGGCTATTGCTAACAAAATCAAGCTTGCTAAAAATTGAAATTGTGTTCAGGATAACTCTATATAGCTCGTAAAAACATAGTACCAAACCAATTCGGCAGTAAGTTTCTAACTTGTCTTCTCTAGGTCCTTTTCATAACCGCTAACGTTACGCTTCAATCGAGACGAATTCGAAGATACAGCGCAATAAGATCCGGAAGAAGAATCCTTTTGTAAGGTTCGAGTGTGAGAACGAGTGAGCGTTATCTCTGTTGTCTGAGCTTTCTAAACGTCGGCAGTTGTAAAAGGTATTCGACGGCTCTATCCAAATACGCTAGCTATAATCTCCAATGGTAGTATATGTACGTGTTTTGCTAATCGTATTCGTGACACGTGCGAATGATTACATTAGATATATTGGCATCATCGAATACAAACCTGATTGGTCAAATTCTGCAATATAAAACTACATGTGGGAAAGTTTACGAGAAAAGGGACCTAGCGTGTATTATAAAAAAGTATAATAAAAATGCATTACGTTTGATTTGCTATAACTTCCGAACAGTTAATGCTATCAACTTCCTATTTTCAACACTTCATACTGCACCATTTCTCTATGGTAGAATACATTTTGGAGTCTTGCACTTGCTCCGTGTCAGTATTGCAACGTTCGATACCCCACTGGGTTCAAACCCGCCATAACTTTCGGTAGGAGTAATCAATTCGCGTCAAATTCGGTTTGTAGGTAGAGAGGTCCTATACCTATCGATTTGTTCTGTTCGTTAATTTTTATGCCATCCGTTACGGAGATACAGTTGAACAAACTACGTGCACGTTTTCCCGCTTGATTCGCGCCAATGTTATAATCCCCGCCTCCCCATACATTGAGCGGAACGCAATTTGCCCAAATCATTGGCGCGAATCGAGCGCGAAAATGGGCACGTAGTTTGTTCAACTGTATCTCCGTAATGGATGGCATAAAAATCAACGAACAGAACAAATCGATAGGTATAGGACCTCTCTACCTATAAACCGAATTTGAAGCGAATTGATTACTCCTACCGAAAGTTATGGCGGGTTTGAACCCAGTGGGGTATCGAACGTTGCAATACTGACAAGGAGCAAGTGCAAGACTCCAAATGTATTTTACCATAGAGAAATGGTGCAGTATGAAGTGTTGAAAATAGGAAGTTGATAGCATTAACTGTTCGGAAGTTATAGCAAATCAAACGTAATGCATTTTTATTATACTTTTTTATAATACACGCTAGGTCCCTTTTCTCGTAAACTTTCCCATGTATAGTACGGTATAGATATTTCCGGGTTAAGTCATATCCATCCTACCCCCTCATCCTTACACCCCCACACCTTCATATACAATTGTTTTTTTCTTGTTTTGGTGCTTTCATATCATGAGTGGGGGAGTCTCACGGGCATTCCCCTTCAATCTGGTTGACCAGCCTGGCACATCTGCATGCACCACACTGATACCTGCATACATAGCCTTGGCAACGTCGATATCGCAAACCGTTGGGGACCCCTGTGATGCAGCAAACCTAGAAATGGTGTATTGCATAGGATTTCAATGATGTCATGGCTTCAGCTTTTATACCTTTTCATGCAGTAACTAAAATGTTGGTATTGTACACATCCTGAAGCCACCATATATACTTATTAGAATTGAATTATCATGAATGCTCGAGCCTTTATCTTAAATGACCTATTTGGTCTTACTTTGAACTCCACACACATATAGAGGATTAATGGCGACAGAAATTGTTGCCGTCGAGAGGAACATATACCTCAAACCTTGGTACACTGAGCTTGGAGCTAGAGGGACTAGCCCTGACAGTAAAGAGACTACCCCTGAAGCTAAAGAGACTATTCTTGAAGCTAAAGTGACTACACCTGAAGCTAAAGGGACTACCCCTGAAGCTAAAGGGACTACCCCTGAAGCTAAAGGGACTACCCCTGAAGCTAAAGGGAGTACCCCTGAAGCTACAGAGACTACACCTGAAGCTAAAGGGACTATCCCTGAAGCTAAAGGGACTATCCCTGAAGCTACAGAGACTACCCCTGAAGCTAAAGAGACTATCCCTGAAACTACAGAGACTACACCTGAAGCTACAGAGACTACCCCTGAAACTACAGAGACTATCCCTGAAGCTACAGAGACTACCCC
The DNA here is from genome assembly GCA_949361645.1 of Spongilla lacustris. NCBI lineage: Eukaryota > Metazoa > Porifera > Demospongiae > Spongillida > Spongillidae > Spongilla > Spongilla lacustris. Next base: position 8,032,464 of record OX442428.1, on the reverse strand, counting down.
TGAAGCTAAAGAGGCTACACCTGAAGCTAAAGGGACTATCCCTGAAGCTAAAGGGACTATCCCTGAAGCTACAGAGACTACACCTGAAGCTAAAGGGACTATCCCTGAAGCTAAAGGGACTATCCCTGAAGCTACAGAGACTACCCCTGAAGCTATAGAGACTACACCTCAAGCTACAGTGACTACCCCTGAAGCTACAGTGACTACCCCTGAAGCTACAGAGACTACCCCTGAAGCTAAAGGGACTACCCCTGAAGCTAAAGGGACTATCACTGAAGCTACGGAGACTACCCCGACTACCCCTGAAACTACAGAGACTACACCTATGGCTAATGGGACTACCCCTGAAGCTACAGAGACTACACCTGAAGCTAAAGGGACTATCCCTGAAGCAACAGAGACTACCTCTGAAGCTAAAGGGACTATCCCTGAAGCTAAAGTGACTATCCCTGAAGCTACGGAGACTACCCCTGACGCTAAAGAGACTACCCCTAAAGCTAAAGGGACTATCCCTGAAGCGAAACGGACTACCCCTGAAGCTAATGTGACTACCCCTGAAGCTAAAGAGACTACATCTGAAGCTAAAGGGACTACCCCTGAAGCTAAAGGGACTATCCCTGAAGCTACAGATACTACCCCTGAAGCTAAAGGGACTATCCCTGAAGCTACAGAGACTACCCCTGAAGCTAAAGGGACTATCCCTGAAGCTACAGTGACTACCCCTGAAGCTGCAGAGACTACCCCTGAAGCTACAGTGACTACCCCTGAAGCTACAGAGACTATCCCTGAAGCTAAAGGGACTATCCCTGAAGCTACAGTGACTACCCCTGAAGCTGCAGAGACTACCCCTGAAGCTACAGTGACTACCCCTGAAGCTACAGAGACTACCCCTGAAGCTAAAGGGACTATCCCTGAAGCTACAGTGACTACCCCTGAAGCTGCAGAGACTACCCCTGAAGCTACAGTGACTACCCCTGAAGCTACAGAGACTACCCCTGAAGCTAAAGGGACTACCCCTGAAGCTAAAGGGACTATCACTGAAGCTATGGAGACTACCCCGACTACCCCTGAAACTACAGAGACTACACCTATGGCTAATGGGACTACCCCTGAAGCTACAGATACTACCCTTGAAGTTAAAGGGACTATCCCTGAAGCAACAGAGACTACCTCTGAAGCTAAAGGGACTATCCCTGAAGCTAAAGTGACTATCCCTGGAGCTACGAAGACTACCCCTGACGCTAAAGAGACTACCCCTAAAGCTAAAGGGACTATTCCTGAAGCGAAACGGACTACCCCTGAAGCTAATGTGACTACCCTTGAAGCTAAAGAGACTACATCTGAAGCTAAAGGGACTACCCCTGAAGCTAAAGGGACTACCCTTGAAGCTAAATATGCTATCCCTGAAGCTACAGTGACTACCCCTGAAGCTACAGTGACTACCCCTGAAGCTACAGTGACTACCCCTGAAGCTAAAGGGACTATCCCTGAAGCTACAGTGACTACCTCTGAAGCTGCAGAGACTACCCCTGAAGCTACAGTGACTACCCCTGAAGCTACAGAGACTACCCCTGAAGCTAATGGGACTACCCTTGAAGCTAAATGTGCTATCCCTGAAGCTACAGTGACTACCCCTGAAGCTACAGAGACTACCCCTGAAGCTACAGTGACTACCCCTGAAGCTACAGAGACTACCCCTGAAGCTACAGTGACTACCCCTGAAGCTACAGAGACTATCCCTGAAGCTACAGTGACTACCCCTGAAGCTACAGAGACTACCCCTGATGCTACAGAGACTATCCCTGAAGCTACAGTGACTACCCCTGAAGCTACAGAGACTACCCCTGAAGCTACAGAGACTACCCCTGAAGCTACAGAGACTATCCCTGAAGCTACAGTGACTACCCCTGAAGCTACAGAGACTACCCCTGAAGCTAATGTGACTACCCCTGAAGCTAAAGGGACTACCCTTGAAGCTAAATGTGCTATCCCTGAAGCTACAGTGACTACCCCTGAAGCTACAGTGACTACCCCTGAAGCTACAGTGACTACCCCTGAAGCTAAAGGGACTATCCCTGAAGCTACAGTGACTATCCCTGAAGCTACAGAGACTACCCCTGAAGCTACAGAGACTACCCCTGAAGCTACAGAGACTATCCCTGAAGCTACAGTGACTACCCCTGAAGCTACAGAGACTACCTCTGAAGCTACAGAGACTACCCCTGAAGCTAATGGGACTACCCTTGAAGCTAAATGTGCTATCCCTGAAGCTACAGTGACTACCCCTGAAGCTACAGAGACTACCCCTGAAGCTACAGAGACTATCCCTGAAGCTACAGTGACTACCCCTGAAGCTACAGAGACTACCCCTGAAGCTACAGAGACTACCCCTGAAGCTACAGAGACTATCCCTGAAGCTACAGTGACTACCCCTGAAGCTACAGAGACTACCCCTGAAGCTACAGAGACTACCCCTGAAGCTAATGGGACTACCCTTGAAGCTAAATGTGCTATCCCTGAAGCTACAGTGACTACCCCTGAAGCTACAGAGACTATCCCTGAAGCTACAGTGACTACCCCTGAAGCTACAGTGACTACCCCTGAAGCTACAGTGACTACCCCTGAAGCTACAGAGACTATTCCTGAAGCTACAGAGACTACCGCTGAAGCTACAGTGACTACCCCTGAAGCTACAGAGACTATCCCTGAAGCTACAGTGACTACCCCTGAAGCTACAGTGACTACCCCTGAAGCTACAGTGACTACCCCTGAAGCTACAGAGACTATCCCTGAAGCTACAGTGACTACCCCTGAAGCTACAGTGACTACCCCTGAAGCTACAGTGACTACCCCTGAAGCTACAGAGACTATTCCTGAAGCTACAGAGACTACCGCTGAAGCTACAGTGACTACCCCTGAAGCTACAGAGACTATCCCTGAAGCTACAGTGACTACCCCTGAAGCTACAGTGACTACCCCTGAAGCTACAGTGACTACCCCTGAAGCTACAGAGACTATTCCTGAAGCTACAGAGACTACCGCTGAAGCTACAGTGACTACCCCTGAAGCTACAGAGACTCTGAAGCTAAAGGGACTACCCCTGAAGCTACAGAGACTACCCCTGAAGCTACAGAGACTACCCCTGAAGCTACAGAGACTACACCTATGGCTAATGGGACTACCCCTGAAGCTAAACAGACCACCAACAGTAAGATTTTGTTTCAGCCACAATTCAAAGCTTATCAGGTTCCTAAAAGGAATGTGAAGGGTAAGGAAAAGAATGGTGGCAAACTACCAAAGACAAGGAAAGATTTGGTAATTTATATGTCAGGCATGCAGGGTCATATGTATAAATGTATGTTGGTGTATTTAGCAGGTGTTGAAGCCACCAGCACCAGCACCAGGACCAGCAACAGCACCAGCACTAGCACCAGCACCACGTGGTCTTGTCAATATCGGCAACACTTGTTACATGAATTCTGCTCTTCAATGTCTCAGCTGTGCAGATGGTTATGGACTATGTTTCAATCCAGGTTGGGGATATAGTACTTGGCTCATGTGATCTAATACTCTGCTCATGTGATCTAGTACTCTGCTTATGTGATCTAGCATATAATCTAATACTCTGCTCATGTGATCAATAATACTCTGCTCATGTGATCCAATACTCTGCTAATGTAATACTTTGCTCATTTGGTCAATTTATCTATTGAATTTTTGGCTCAAGCTTGTTATTATTTAGAGCAAGTCATACCAGTTTTTTCCCACCTGTTTGTAAAGGCATCCAATTTTATCAGATGCACTAATATATATTACACAAACATGCAATCAATGTTAATCTTTGAAAACTCTCTCTACTTAGGAGGGGTCTTGTGCTAACATCATGCTACAGTAATCTTGCAATGTCTGCAATAGCTTGTCCTCACACAAACATACACCACCGGGTACCCCTGACATGATGTTGCACTAATTTTTATTTTTCTTCTGTTCATAGATTTGACCAAATCTTTTGCACACACTTTGGCTGTACTCTTACAACAGATGAAGAGTGGGCCAGGGGGTGCGATCAGACCAGATCAGATCAAGGTAGTAGTGCTATCTGTAACCTGCATGGGGCCACTTGTATTGTTTAAAGAGGATACGGCTGATTGACCTTTGATCTTAATATGATATAGCACTCCAGAATTGTTGAGAAGGACAAATGGCTCTATTATGATGATATTGTAGGGGGTGGGGATGGGGGAATGTGGGATGGGATGAGAGTGGGGATATGGGCCTAGGGATGAGGGAAGGGAATGGGGATGAGGGTGAGGCCATTAGGGGGATAGGGATCTAGGGATTCTCGACACACCATGTCAAAAGATCCCTTGCTGAGACCCATCCTATATTGGGTAGTAAAATACTTCATAAATGGATATCTGCTACAATGGTATCTTGAGCAGCTGCTGCTTCTGCCTAATATCTTTATCAATATGGGGTTAAGTATCCTACCTACATGAAGTATTATCTTAAAATAACCAAGCCTATCTTTCTTCACAGATGGACATTGGTGAACATTCGCCACTCTTTTCTGACTTTTCACAACAAGACTCCCAGGAGTGTTTGACTGCTATCCTTGAGATGTCACACAATGACATGAAGACATTTCCCACCACTAAAGAAAAAGGAAACAAGGTATACAATACAATACAACATACCCATATATAACAGCTCTACAAACTGTACCTTTTATTAATACACCTTTCATTTTGTAGACAGATCAAAGCTGGGATGACTACCTGGTCAGCTGTGGGAACTCAAGTGTGGTTAGGTGGTTCCAAGGGCAGCAGCAATCCACACTGCAGTGTTCAAACAAAGCTTGCATGCATGTATGTGTGGTAGTCCTCCATGTTCTGTTATACAGCATGCACGTATGTGTGGTAGTCCTCCATGTTCTGCTATACAGCATGCACGTATGTGTGGTAGTCCTCCATGTTCTGTTATACAGCATGCAGGTATGTGTGGTAGTCCTCCATGTTCTGTTATACAGCATGCATGTATGAGTGGTAGTCCTCCATGTTCTGTTATACAGCATGCACGTATGTGTGGTAGCTAGTCCTCCATGTTCTGTTATACAGCATGCACGTATGTGTGGTAGTCCTCCATGTTCTGTTATACAGCATGCATGTATGTGTGGTAGTCCTCCATGTTCTGTTATACAGCATGCATGTATGTGTGGCAGTCCTCCATGTTCTGTTATACAGCATGCACGTATGTGTGGTAGTCCTCCATGTTCTGTTATACAGCTGTTATACAGCATGCAGGTATGTGTGGTAGTCCTCCATGTTCTGTTATACAGCATGCAGGTATGTGTGGTAGTCCTCCATGTTCTGTTATACAGCATGCACGTATGTGTGGCAGTCCTCCATGTTCTGTTATACAGCATGCATGTATGTGTGGTAGTCCTCCATGTTCTGTTATACAGCATGCAGGTATGTGTGGTAGTCCTCCATGTTCTGCTATACAGCATGCACGTATGTGTGGTAGTCCTCCATGTTCTGTTATACAGCATGCACGTATGTGTGGTAGTCCTCCATGTTCTGTTATACAGCATGCACGTATGTGTGGTAGTCCTCCATGTTCTGTTATACAGCATGCATGTATGTGTGGCAGTCCTCCATGTTCTGTTATACAGCATGCATGTATGTGTGGTAGTCCTCCATGTTCTGTTATACAGCATGCAGGTATGTGTGGTAGTCCTCCATGTTCTGCTATACAGCATGCACGTATGTGTGGTAGTCCTCCATGTTCTGTTATACAGCATGCATGTATGTGTGGCAGTCCTCCATGTTCTGTTATACAGCATGCATGTATGTGTGGTAGTCCTCCATGTTCTGTTATACAGCATGCAGGTATGTGTGGTAGTCCTCCATGTTCTGCTATACAGCATGCACGTATGTGTGGTAGTCCTCCATGTTCTGTTATACAGCATGCACGTATGTGTGGTAGTCCTCCATGTTCTGTTATACAGCATGCACGTATGTGTGGTAGTCCTCCATGTTCTGTTATACAGCATGCATGTATGTGTGGTAGTCCTCCATGTTCTGTTATACAGCATGCATGTATGTGTGGTAGTCCTCCATGTTCTGTTATACAGCATGCATGTATGTGTGGTAGTCCTCCATGTTCTGTTATACAGCATGCAGGTATGTGTGGTAGTCCTCCATGTTCTGTTATACAACATGCATGTTGGTAGTCCTCCATGTTCTGTTATACAGTGCCTTTTTGTTGTCAGGAAATACATAAATGTGACCCGTTTATGTTCCTGTCAGTTTCAATTCCAAGCAATTGTCCAAAAGGAAAGGTATGTTTTGACGGTGTCTGCAGTTTATCACGCTGTAATGTAATTTATGCACATTGTACTGTGTAGAATGTTGATCTACGAGACTGCCTTGATACGTTTGCATCAGTGGAGAGCATCTCTGATTGGTTAGCTCACTCCACTTATTAATCAATTTTATAACTCTATTACTCCAGGCCTTGCCCAAAGTGCAACCAGAATGTAGAAGTCAGTAGATATGTGAGAATCAAGAGACCACCGAATACTCTGATGATATACTTGAAGCGGTTTAGTTTTGACTGGTATGCCAACACATGCACATGCATAGAGACTTGCAACACACATGCACACATGTGCACACATAGACATATGAATACACACACGACTATATGTGCATGCACACAGGTACATGTAACAGGTACATGCACATGCATATCACATGATGTTGCACAACACAGCACTGGACAAAATGAATTTTAGGACTGATAAGGTTATCCTATTGTAGGACTGATAAGGTTATCCTATTGTAGGACTGATAAGGTTATCCTATTGTAGGACAGATGAGGTTATCCTATTGTAGGACTGATAAGGTTATACAAAGCTATTGTAGGACAGATGAGGTTATGCCATATATGACTGATAAGGTTTGCACTGATATTATATATGTACATGTGTATAGTAAGCTGTACAGGGGTACTTGGCCAGTGTATTCATGTCCACCTTGTTCTAAGGTATGGAAACCGGTGCAAAGTCAATACACGTGTGGAATTTCCTTTACAGTGAGTGGTTAATTAAATAGTATTAATATTTATATAAAAGGGTTGCTCTTAAATATAGACTAAACCTTTCACCATACCTCTCTTGTCGAGAAGACTTCCACCACTTCTATGAATTAATTGCCGTGATAAATCATTCTGGATCCATTACCGGTGGCCATTGTGAGTTGGAAGATAAGTAAAACTGTTGGATGCTAACATATTAGCTTACCTACCAACTCAGACACAGCAACATGTAAGTATGGAAAAGATTGGTTTGATATTAGTGATGGCCATGTGAGTAGCTATAAGCAGGAAAGCATAAGTACACTGGTAAGTTATGAGATGTATCTGTGCATCATAACTAGAGTAGTCCTTTTTATAGAGTGGTTCAGCGTACGTGCTTGTTTATCAAAGGAAAGCTTTCCAAGGTGAAGTCAGGTATGTGAATAAATGTTGCAGTGTATTATATTTGTCAACTGAATGGTTGCTATTGGATGTGTGATACAGGGCTGAGGTTCACCATGGGTTAGTGAATGGGATGATACATACTATGCACAGCTTGGCGGAAGAATGGTTAAGCTCACTGGAAGAAAGGTGCAGTCATTATAAGCACATCAGTGACACATAAGTCCCCCCATATCCACATGGCAACAGATATACTAATGGAGATACTAATGGATAGTATAGTGTGTATGGATGAAGTTGGTGTCCATTTATATGGCAGAGACATAGCACTTGTAATGCCCACATTTTCGCTTGCTTATTGATCCTTTCAGGGAAATATTTGGAGACGGTCTTGAGGATGAAAAGGACTGTTACTAATGGACCTCAGAGAAGCATTGTGCATACCGCCGATTGAACTGGACTGTAATTTTCTTACATTTGCCTACATGAAATCTGTACTTCTGTACATGTAGTACTTTGCATCGATTTACATGTATTCGTATAAACAGGGGCGGCGGAAGGTGTTATATAGTGGGCCTTGGGGGGGGGGGGGGGGGGGGGGGGGGGGGGGGGAGTAAACGAATACATAATGTGGCGTGGCACAGAAAATGTTATCATTGTGGAAATGCAAGCTGCAGTCAACTAGTCCAAATATTGATCTGTTCTCTTTAGTAGCGTGTAAAAAATAAAAAATAAAAAAAACTCTTAGCGATGGTTTTTATCATCACTAGTTGGGCGTGGCCCGACTACACAAATACTTCTTATAGTACTGAATCACTTGTGGCATTAGTTGCAGGAAGTGAGGAATGATAGTATAGTATTTGAAACTTTAATACTTCTCCCATCAGCTAGTTGCACTCTCGATACAAGACCACGAAAATAAATATCGCTGAAACCGTACTTGTGACGCAATGTCTCCATTCTAATGTCTGGAGGGGTCTTGTACGGGCTCCAATTAAGCTTTGTCTGCCTCAACTTTGGGTCGTATCAGTGAATTGTGTCTCTATTGCTTCCAGCTGGTAAAGTTGGGGGCAGCCCCCCGGGTTCTGCCGCCGCTGATAAAATAATACGCTGGCTGCCAGCTGGTATTAATTAGTAAACTAAATTGACCTTCATTACTTACAAAAGAAGTCTAGCGTCTAGCCATCAATATCTTACTCAAATAGGGAGTTCCTCGGGAGCTACCCTATAACCGTATAAATCGAACAGCGTTACATTTTCAGCGAAAACTTCAGAATGAGTGGACGTGGAAGTGCCTACCTTCATTCCAAGGCGGTGTGTTAGTTAATGCAGATACTCTTGTGTTTGTGGTGTGTATATTTGTGTGTACGATTTTTAAAAGTTCATAGTTAGTGTAAGCTTACTCATTTTCCACCATAGGTAATGGGTGGGATTGGTGGGAGTTGTACGCTGCCCTACACATATAGGGCCCCAGGCAATACTGGCACACCCCAAACCATGTCAGTTTGTGCAGAATGTCAAGTGAGTTAATAGTAGTGTGCTTCATATTTAATATAATGGGTCGATATCTTCGTGCGTGAGTTGTGCATGCGTACGTGTATTTGAAAGAAAGGGTTTCTTTTTAAAAAATAAAACCTGTTATGAATATGAATATACTTTTCCTCATGCCCCCTGAAAGAACTATAAAGAGATATTGGAGGCTACAAACCAAAAGTTAATGGAAAGCAACGAAGAACTGATGCATACAAGCAACGAACTAGAGCAAGTTAAAAAGGTATGGAGTCTGATTGGGTACATTGTTTAAAGTGTGATTCCCACCATGCTATGTCATGGAACATTACTGGGGTGTAATATGCTTAACTCTATGGACAGCCAATCTCAATGTAGAGGCCAGATGCAGATTTTTTTTTCCCATTGAAAGGTTGAAATGTAATGAATTTCACACTCTGTAATGTAACTCTCTCGTGATAGCAAGCCTGTATGAGAGGGCTGTATTTGCTCCTATTTGTAAAGGCAAATATATTTATGGAGCTTGTGAGCTTGTTCAGCAATAACGCACACATTTTAGTAAGTTTGGATTGGATTTATTAATTGTGGTATTACTTCCTAAAATGTAGATACAAATTGATCGAACATTTTGATGGCCTGATTGGGCTTGCCTGGATCTGCTTCTTATAATTCTAGTGTAATTGTGTAACAGCATTCCAGATCACGAACCCTTTTTTTAATATACAAAGCAAGTACAGAACTATCAGCCCAGGCCCATTTCAAAGCTTAATTTTATTTCCATTAGTGCTCTCTAAATATATGGCATTGGTTAAAACCACTCACGTGTAAGTCATTATACACTGGTCGCTGGATGGAATAGTTAGTGTTGCATCTAATTCAAAGTAAGGTTTTTACTTACACTGTACTTTATAGGAAAAGGAAAGTTTGAAGATAAAAGTGCAAGATTTGTCATTTCAGCTTGAAAGCAGCAACAAAGTGAGTAATGTGTAACAGTTCTAAGTTAACAAAGTGAGTATTTGAAGTGGTCTCAACTTCTATATTTAGCTCAGACTGAATCAGTAGTATTAAATGACGCCATTGCAATTGGAAGCATATTACAATGCAAATGGTCTCCTGCAATGGGTACTTAGGCCAAAGGGCTTGGCCCATTTCTTCAATTAAAAAGCTTGTTGCATAATTTGCTGCAACGTGGCCCTGGGGTGGGAGTGGTCCTATAGCCCAGGGGTGGGAGTGGTCCTATAGCCAAGGGGTGGAAGTCGTCCTATATCCCAGAGATGGGAGTGGTCATGTGCCCCAGGGGTGGGAGTGGTCCCATGGCCTGGGATTATACCACTGACCACTACATTATAGATTGCTGAACAAAGAAACACAAAAGATGCAGAAGAAATAGAATCATTGCGAAGTCAGCTGGCCCACAAACAAAAGCAGTTGCAAACCAAAAGGACATCAAGTGTTGAAGTGAGTGCAAGAACTCTAGTCTATTTGTATACTAGATGCTTGTTGCAGCGTATATACGTGCACACTGCAATGATATATATTTCATCACGTAATCTTCCTGTCCCACACTCCCATGGATGGCATTTCCCAGCTTGTGCACAGGCAATAGATCATGCATGTGTTGTAACAGAAGAACACAAAGCTAACATTTATACCGGTATATGTGAAGAGAAAATATCCAAATTAAAAAGCAAGCCTATCACTTCATGTGCATCAATTAGGAATTGAAATGAGCCTAAGTATTAAGTTGACAATGGTCCCAGCCAAATCCTCTATTTTATAAGAAAACACACAACAGACACATGGACAGAATATGTGCATTTACAAATAGATGGGAACTGTAATATGTGTGTAACATTATATAAAGTTACTGATATCCCAGACCATTTCTTCAGCAAGCCATACATCATATCAGTAAGTTGCAAGGAATAGTGTTTTAATACTCCTGCCTGCATACAATTGCCTCCACACAGGAATGCTGAACCAGGGCTGTGTGGTCTGGCTAACCTTGGCCACTCCTGCTACATGAATGCAGCACTGCAGTGTCTGAACTATGTTGTTCCATTTAGAGACCACTTCCTAGGTGGTGAGTTGGAAAATAAATAATAACACTATATAGAGTTGACCTTAGATAAAATATAATATTAGTAGGTGTGAAATGCATGTATGAACAGTATATATGTACAAGTAACTGGTCATATACGAAATATCAGCTTATCACGTTGGAGCAACATAGATAAATGCATAATAGTTAAATGTAAGATCAGAAGATAGATTTTGATATTTTGAAGACCAACTTTGATACAGAAACATTAACAAAACTTATAAAAGTCTACATGTATGTGGCTGTTTCATTCAATGCATAACCCATTATTTTTGTCATTTTAGTTGCATCTGCTCAGCATTACATGCATGTGAAAACTGAACGAACCAAATTCCATTGCATGTTTACAAAATGAAATCAATGTTATCTTACTTTCTGATAAGTGAAGCGATTACCTTTCCCAATTTTTGTGGTATCTCACTCTGTATCTGCATTGAAAATTAACTCTGGAAATTTTTGACATAATGTCAATGGTGCCAAGAGCCAGCCAGCCAAAGAATTGTGTATGCAAGCATACACACATACACACATGCACACATGTACATGTGTACACATGCACACATGCACACATGCAAACATACACACACGCACACATGTACACAATGATTTTAATGTGGGCAATATAAGGTAAGGTAATACAATCTGAAACCTAAAAAAAAGTGCCTTTGCACATATGCCACTTCTACATTTAATGTTTTGTTTGGAGCTACAGAACAGAATTTAGTAAAATTTACTATCATGTATGCCCACAAAATGACTTTTACATTATTTCATACATGTACATTGGAAATAATATGATGCAATAGATATACATGTATTTTTAATATAAAGCATCAGTGGAGAGTGGATAGAAAATAGCTTATCTTTAGGTGGCAATGGGCAGGACAAAGCTACAGGACTTGTTGGAGCATATAAAGAACTGGTGACATTGATGTGGAGAGGAGATAGGCAGCCCTTGAAACCCAAACAGTTGGCAGTGAGTGATAGCATTGGTGTACCATGGTACACATGCATTGGTACATGCACTTTGAGTACGTTGTTTGCTGTTAATAGAGTGAAATGGCCAAGATAAGTGACTTATTTGATGGGAAGTCACCACAAGACGCTCAGGAGTTCTTAAGTACCCTTTTGGAAAACCTCAATGACAACACGAAGACCACGAGAGTAATTATTATTTACATTAATAACTAGAAACTATTTTTTTCCTTTCATAAGGAACCATCGATCATTACAAAACTGTTTCAAGGAAAGCTGCAGTCAAATATGATGTGCAATGGCTGTGGAAAGGTATAAAGTATACGTGTAAATGGCCGGTATAATGTGACCATACATGGTATCATGACCATACATGGTATCCTGACCATACATGGTATCATGATCACTTTCAATGTTTGTTATCTGCAGGCCACAACTCGGGAGGATCCATTTATGTTCCTGCCAATTTCTATTCCTGATGAACAGAAAATGGTAATATTCAGTTTGTATGGATAACTGGTATGGGGGGGGGGGGGGGGGGGGGGGGGGAGCCAAGGAAGGAGACATTGGGATGTGGAGTGGTAATGGGAGAGTTATAGAAGGAGTGCATTATGATATGAGGGACTATTGTAACCTTGCATGTGATGGTAAGGTCCATGCCTCCTGTACTCAGTACTCTTCACCAAAGTGGACAATCCAAAGTGGACTGGAAGCTATAAGTAGTGAAGAGACTTTTGAAGAAAACCAGTGGTTAGTAATTAGTTAGTAGTTAGATGTCAGTAGTTAGTGGTTCACAGTTAGTAGCTACTGGTTAGTAGTTAGTAGTTTCATCCAAACAATAAGTGGTTGTCTCCCTCCATATATAGGTGCTGTCCCCACTGCCATAACATGCCCAAATGTACACGAAGGACAGAAGTAGCAGAGGCCCCAGAACTGCTTATTGTGCACTTGAAGAGGTTCAAAATGTAAGATATTTTGCATGCACCATTATAAATGTTATTATTGGGGTCATTATCCAACAATACTGGGCTTATGCTACTTACTGTCACTTTACAGGACTAGCAAAATTTGCATTGATATGCACAGCTAATTAAATTTCAGTATCTTATAACTGTGTGATGGAGGTTCAATCTTTTTGATGTGTAAGAATAAGAACCATTTTGTATGAAATTTCACTGACTTAGAACACTAAACAGCTACATAACATTGTCTCCATTTTAGCACCATGTATGGAGGGAAGCAAAAGGTGGAGACCTCTGTGGACTTCCCACTGAAGTCAGTGCAGTGGACATGATGATGTAATCTTAAATCATTAATGCTTTACAGTGGATTGGAGCTCATATCTACCAAAGGTCAAAGCAAGTATCTAAACAGGTACAACCTGTTAGCTGTCATCAATCATTCTGGAACAATTCATGGAGGATGCTGTAAGTATTGAGTGTGTATGTGTTGAAAATGGTAAATCATAATTATTAAGCATGTAATTATTATCTATACAAAATGGCCTAAATAAGTGCGTCTAGAGAATCTGCATGTGCAATATTCAGCCACATCACTATGACCACCCCCTACATCGCTACGACCACTCCCCTACATCACTATGACCACTCCCCTACATCACTATGACCACTCCCCTACATCACTATGACCACTCCCCTACATCACTATGACCACTCCCCTATATTACTGTGACCACTCCCCTACATCAAAATGGTCACTCCCTACGACAAAATGGTCACTCCCTACGACAAAATGGTCACTCCCTACATCACTACAACCACTCCCCTCACATTTTGGCTCCTCCCCAGACTCTGCTAATGCAAAGCATGGAGACAAGTGGTATCGTTTCTTTGATTCATCAGTGTCATCACTAAATGAAAGGGATGTGATAGTAAGTCCATTTAACATGATGTACACATTACAACATGTGCAAATTTAACTTTTCTGTTGACCTGCAAAAGATGGTGCCCTGCAGTAGAGCTGTGGTGAGGGGTAGGGGTGGGGGTGGTACCAGACTAAAGATGGGGATCCAAAGCATATCCTTGCATTTTAAATAGATGAAACAATCTTGCCTTCTATGCTCTTTCCTGCTCATCTGGCAAATATGTTAATTTGTATATTTGTACATTCGTAATTTAATTTCTAAATGTTAGAATTGATTCTGATAATATGATTAGAGCATCAAGTTTGTGCTCCTATTCAAGGTGTGTTTGGTCTCCGTGTGTACACATCCACCTACTTATACCACTATGGGTCTAGAGTTGCCCTCTACAGCTTGCTCATTCTTCTTCTCCTTAGCTTCAGGATCCAAGACTGAGTCAGATGCATCAGGGTCAATGACCTTAATAAATGAAGTAGCATCATAAAGAGCTCTCTCCTTTCCTCTCTAGTTCCACTTCCTCCCCCTCCCCCCCCCCCCCCCCAATCAATTATACTGAGCCCTAAACTTAAGCTTTGCTATAATGTATGACACTTGTTCAATAATTATTGCTTCCATAAAGGACAAAAGTCTTATTTATACCTTAGCTTAGCTTAGCTTATGGAAAATCATTTTTCTGCAACACCATAATGTAAATACAATTTTTGTTTCTGCCTTACATGTACATGGTTACTGTATTTAATGCCCTCCCCTCCCCCCAGACATCAAATGCTTATGTGTTGTTTTATGAACGTGTCAAGTGTCAAGCTATGATTAGGTATGTACTTCAGGTATAAGTGACATTTCTGTTAGTGTGGTGTTTGTTTCCATAGGCAACCAGGCCTGTGTGGTATTCCAAACTTTGGCAATACCTGCTACATCAGTGCTGCAGTTCAGTGTCTCTTCAGCTTAGCTAAAGTTCGAGAATGCTTTGAGACATGTGAGAACTATGTTTTTAAATATATATCATGTAGTTTAAATCCATGACTGTGTACATGCACATCATACCTATATTTGGTGGAGGGTTAAGGCTCTATTTGGTGGAGGTTAAGGCTCTATTTGGTGGAGGGTTAAGGCTCTATTTGGTGGAGGGTTAAGGCTCTATTTGGTGGAGGTTAAGGCTCTGCTAATCTACGACTATCATGGACCATCTGACAAAACTGATCTTTTGGTACTTTACAGAGAAAGTACACATTATTAATTCAGTGCCTTGTAATCCATGATGACAGGTTCAATTTGACCTATGCTGGCTCTTAGAAAATCAAAAAACTTCAAAACAGGAAACAAAAACCTCACAATACCAGTTTGTTGAGTAATGTCCCATACACCATCGAGCTATGCATATGCATTCTTGTACAATAATGTAATGTAATGATGGTGTATGAGGCAAACAATAATATCATTTTAAGGGAATGGACACATTGAAGGTTCAACTGAAAATGTACGAACTGTGAAGGCACTTACCAGTCTTCTGAACAGTATATTAGCTGGAGGTGGGACATCAGGTCGCTTTAAGGTAAGTCCATAGCTTGGTGTCATGTGACTCATCTTCTCAAATTGTCATCAGGACGACATTAAATGGCTTTCCTCCAAATTTGAATACAAGGCACAACAAGACTCACACAAGTTCATACTGTCATTATTGGATGCTGTAAAGCAGTGTGAAGGTGATAGAGAAAAGGTAGTTATGCCCAGTGATCAAAAAGTGGTCAATAGTTAGTGGCATTTTTGTAATGATTTAAAGCAAGAAAGATAAGCATCTTATTATATTCTTCATTTTGAACAGAAAGGAAGGCAATCGTTAACTGGTATATTTCAGGGAGCATTTCAATCACACGTACAATGTTCAAAGTGTGCAAAACTTCATGGTCAGCAAAAGGAGGAATCCTTTGTTGACCTCTCTGTACCAGTGCCTGATGACGAGCAGGTAACGGTTGTGCAGTTATTTAACCTTAATATATGACATCAAATATACTCATTAGGAAGGAAGTGTGACATTGGATAGATGCATACAAATGGCATGTGATGAAGAGACAAATGCTCACAGGCAAGCTAAGACACTTTATAAACTACATGTTAATCACCCAACTGAAGTGTTAAAAATATTTGCAGGAGAGGGTTTGAATTTATAATTAAGCAGATGTGTACCTATATTTAACTTAGTATGCATCATTAATGTTTTCTGAATACCTGAGGTACCTGCCCCCAGTGTAATGTACAGTTGGTAGTATATCTCCACTGATGCCTCCAAAGCCCAGCAGTTGATATGGTACATGTTGCCTTTCTCCTATAGCTATATTATTCATCATATGCAGAATGTATACTACCAGGCCAGATTAGATGGTAAACTGTTTCAATTAATTTACTTCAGGCATTGCGTGGGATGTCACACCTGCTGTCCATCACAAAAGGTGCTGAGAATCCTGAGATATCCAAAGGTCTTGATGGTACATCTGCAACGATTCTGCTCTAACTGGTATGATGGAATACATTATATGAAAGCCTGTTCTGTTATTCTATTATACCTCAGTTGTGTAATATATGGGCTGGGGCCCTGTTTGTATGGGCTGTGGGGCCCTGTTGTGTAGTGTATGGGCTGTTGTGTAGTGCATGGTGTAATGTATGGCCGGGCTGGGGCAATTGTGATCTATGATGACAAACAAAGTACTTATTAATTGAACATTGATCACATGATCAAGCATGCTCCCAATCATACTATGCTATGTTTAGGAATGGTACAATGAAGAAAATCAACACCATTGTCACATTTCCAGAGTAAGTTTTTTTTTTTTTTAAACGACTTTATAATATTATTTTTATCCACTTAATAGGACTAATGACCTTTCACCTTTCATGACCTCACCAACTGAAGATCAGATGTCCTACGGTCTGTGTGCTGTGCTCAACCATTATGTTACCAATACGGGCAACCATTGTGAGATTTACCTTAACAAATGCTTTATGTATGCCCTTAATTGGTGGTTGTATGTCACCAGACACAGCATACTGCAAGCATGCAGAGAGATGGTACCACTATGATGACAGTGAAGTCAAACCTATTTCTGGCTATGAAGAAGTTGTGGTATTTAATAGATGCAAAGCTGCCTACCTGGATACATAACCTTAATAACTATTACAACTGTTTATTAATACATGTATACCTGCATGCCATAAGTAGTGCATAACTATAACAGCATTACCATAATACAACTGTGCTCTCCCTCCTCTGTAGACACCTGTTGCCTACATTCTCTTCTATGAACACATTGGCACAATAATCTAGGTTTTGACTTGGTTATGAACGGTTATGAATTTGAAATAAAGAACAATTTGCATTGATGTGTTAAGAATTAATTCTGTTATGTCCTACATCGCGTTCAAGTGCTAACGTGCCAAATTAAAACAGATTGAAATGCAGTGTATGGAGGGAGGGGTGTAGATGTATATATGTGAACACAAGGGTATATGGAGGTATTTGTGATGGTGTGGCCTTGGGCCTGTGATGGTGTGGCCTGTGATGGTGTGGGCCTGTGATGGTGTGGGCCTGTGAGGGTGTGGCATGTGATGGTATGGGCCTATGATGGTGTCAAGTGCATTACTTTAACATCTAAACACTAAGGATGCAGAGTGAATCCACCTACATATATGTTTCTTACAAAAATGTTATGACAAATAAGGACAAATAAGGATAGTATAAACACACATATTATCACTCGGTGCCACCACCATTCAGTCACGCTTCCAGTAATACCCGCTCAGCAGTCCTGGTATAGCAAAGCCAGGAGAAGTTCCACTGGCCCCTGGGGGGTCAAAGATGACCCACTCCCCCCTGAAGGCTGAGAGCTGTGCTATTTGACATGGCTGGAGAGATGGATCATACTGGACCTATATGGAGGAAGACGGAGGTACATTTAAACAAAGTGACATCACTCCTCACTCCTCCTCTCCCTCTCTGTGCCTTCCTCCTCCCACAGTACACAGCGACATCACTATCCTAGCTCTCCCTCTTCTCTGCTCATTCCTCCCTCTCCCTTTCCTCCACTCCTCCCTCCCCCATCCTCCCTCTCCCCCCTCCCTCTCCCCCTCCCCCTCTCCCCCTCCTCCCTCTCCTCACATAGTACACCCCCCCAGCCCCCTACCTGCAATCTGAGGGGTACCCAATATGACAGGTAGTAGTTCCCCAGCACACTGGAGATTACAAGCTGGCTGTTGTAGGTGATGATGGAGGCTGTGAGGTTGGTGGCCACCTCCGTGTACCCTCCCTCATAGACCTGGGGGTCAGGGGGGTAGGGGAGGAGGGGCTGGGCCCCCCTCAGGGCCCCCACAAGGGCAGGGATGAGGAGGGTGTTCAGCTGCAGTCCAATGGCAAACTCATCAGCTCCTCCAGAGAGCAGCACGTTGATGCCTGCAAGGTGGCAGACATGACAGCTATAAGATGAGGATGTGGAAGCTGGTATGCCCAACATTGCTGTACCAGAATGTACACAGAACTGTATCAATTCTAAAAAATTTACGTAACATTAGCTGAGTGTGAGAATGTTGTAATGTGGCTGAAGTGGCACCGACTGGCATTAGGACACCTTTCCATGTACATGTACCTGTAACATCCACATGCTGCACCATTTCCTTAACACCCAAAGGACATGTCCCATACACCATCAACGTACCAAGTTGTAGCTTTGGTACATAGCTGAAGAGGGCTGAGTATCCTTCCACGTTGCCTCCTTTGAAGAGGACCGTGAAGTTAGATATGAACTGGACCTCCCAGGGGGTCCCAAAGCCAGTCTTCTGGTCTGCATTTACAAACACTGTTGAGCAATGTGTGGGGGACGTGTGTGCAGATGTGTATGTGTGTGTAGTGTGTGTATGTGTATGTGTGTGTATGTGTATGTGTGGTGTGTGTATGTGTATGTGTGTGTGTATGTGTATGTGTGGTGTGTGTATGTGTGAATACTTGCACTGGAATCAAAGAAGGTGGGCACCTCCTCCCCAGTCTTACATGGCAGTGCCATTTCAGTGGAGAAGTCTCCGAGGGAGGGAAGAGCGAAGGAAGCATTGGCATAGAAGAGCCACTCAGCAAGCTGTGATGGAGGACCAGGGGGAGGAGTCATGAGAGGACCAGGGGGAGGGGTCATGGGAGGACCAGGGGGAGGGGTCATGGGAGGACCAGGGGGAGGGGTCATGAGAGGACCAGGGGGAGGGGTAATGGGAGGGCCAGGGGGAGGGGTCATGAGAGGACCAGGGGGAGGGGTCACGGGAGGACCAGGGGGAGTGGTCAAGGGAGGACCAGGGGAAGTGGTCAGAGCTAGGCCATTGCTGTGGTCAGGGGGAGGGGCTAGGCCAGTGGTCAAAGGGTCTAGCCCCTCCCTCTAGACAGAGGGAGGGGCTAACTCACTATATTTAAGTCATCAGTAGTTGAGTACATCTGCCCAGCAGGCCCCACCCACCCCAGGTCATAGAGGGGTACGGGAGATCCATTGGCATCATAGCCAGTAGCCAAGTGGGAGGTGACACTGCAGGGGGAGGGGCAACCTTTCTACTACATGTACAACCAAACTTGAGATTAAAAAATCATGGTACATGTGTTGGAAGGTAACAAAATGTATAGTATCATACTCCTTCACACCATGACACCCCACCCATCACTGCCCCACCCATCACTGCCCCACCCATCACTGCCCCACCCATCACTGCCCCACCCATCACTGCCCCACCCATCACTGCCTCACCCATCACAGCCCCACCCATCACAGCCTCACCCACCACTGTCCCACCCACCATCACATCACCCATCACAGCCCCACCCACCACTTGCCTATCAGTGAAGGTGAAGCCAGTGTTGGTCATCCCAAGAGGGGCGAGGATGGTCTGGTTGATGTAGCCTTCGTAGGACACCCCTGGGTACAGGGTCTGTAGCACACAACGACCAAGTAGGGCATAGGCCAGGTTACTGAAGGCGTGGGGAAGAGAGGGGTCACCAGTCACGTACACTGCACACACCCACACACACACACGCATACACATACCTCCCTACATGCACACACCCTCCCTACATGCACACACCCTCCCTACATGCACACACCCTCCCTACATACACACACCCTCCCTACATACACACACACCTCCTTACATGCACACACACCCTCCCTCCCCCCACACACACCCTCCCTACATGCACACACCCTCCCTACATGCACACACACCCTCCCTACATGCACACACACACCTTACCTATAGGATGGCTCAGTCCAAGGTGGGAAGACCAGGTACTCAAACTGAAGTCTCTCCAGAATAGTGTTTGTGGAGACAGGGCAGATGTTGAGGTCATTGGCACCCTGAGGGGCACAGGGGGCCTCCCTAGGGAGACCTGAGAGCTAGGGGGTAGGAGGAGGGAGAGGGGGGAGAGAGGAGTGGAAAGGAGGAGGGAGAGGGTAATTTAGGAGGTGATTGTAAAGGATATGCATCATATGGTCACCTCACATCCCATACCATCACCACCTTACATTTCATACCATCACCATATATGGTCACCATCCCATACCATCACCATATATGGCTACCTCACATCGCATACCTGTGCCATCATTTCTCTCAGGGTGATAGGCTGTGAGCCGAAAGGGTTACCAATGGAGAAGGCGGGGCAGAAGGACGAGAAGGGAGCATCACGGGATGGGATGGCACCACTTGTGTACAGCTGGTACATCATTATGACCTGAGGGGTGGGGCTGGATTAGTCATGTGACACGAGAGGGTGGGGCAGGGTTTGTCACGTGATAAAGAGTTTACACTGAAGGTCAAGTGGCTATTGCAGTAGTGTTTGGATTATTTGATGGCTCACTTACCACAAAGACCTTGGACACACTGCCAATCCTGAAGATAGTGCTTCCATTGGGCACACTGGAAGAGTCTTTGTCAACTACTCCGTACCCAGTAGAGAGGAGAGTCTGACCGTTGTAGGTGACGCTGGCAGCAATACCAGGCTGGGGAGGAGGAGAGGGAGGGGAGGAGGAGAGGGAGGGGGAGGAGGAGAGCGCGGGGAGGCAAGATGGAATAGAGCGACAGCAAGGAAGGAAGCAGAATAAAGAGAAGGACGAGACCAGTCACACGTGACGCGGAGGCGTACCAGCGTGACTTTTTTAATGGCTGCGTTCAGCACACTGCCCGCGCTCGCTAAGGCGTCCAGAACTGATCCAGGCAGAGGGGAAGGTAGCTCGACTAACGAAGACGGCTGGTAGGGGCAGTTGATTGCATCGCCTAGCCGGTGCTTGGTGAGGGACAGCAGGCGTTCGAGCGGCGAGGTGGCATGCTATAAGATGGTTTGGGAGAGTAAAGAATAGCTGCATGTAAGCTAGTGCACCTCCCTACCTTAGGAGGGAGGGGAAGGGCCGAGGTCTGCACGATCGCAGGCGACGATCGAAATCAACGAGCAAAGCTGGCAACTATATTAATAGGCCTATTATGTCACGTGAGGGACGTTGCGGGACCTTTTACAACTTTTTGTGGGGAATTTCCTAGGGGGACCACCCCCCCCCCCCCCCCCCCCCCCACTTTGCAAAGAACAAAAAACCGCTTCGCTATTAATATCATATATAGTAAATGGAAAGAGGGCGCAATGATCCTCTCGGTAAGTGTATCACCTGTATCTTCTATTTGTTCTGTTCATGACACCCAGCCCACGCTTGGTCAGACTCGTGAGGGTCTGATATATGTGTGAGAAGGTATCGTATTGCGCCTGTATGGATGTACAGATTGGTATATTGATTGTTTTACGTGGGGAAGGTCGATCATGAATGCTCCAAGAGTTCCAAAAACATCAATGGGACATATTGGTCTTCGTAGAATTGAGCTGTGTGTGTGTGTGTGTGTGTGTGTGTGTGTGTGTGTGTGTGTGTGTGTGTGTGTGTGTGTGTGTGTGTGTGTGTGTGTGTGTGTGTGCGTGTGTGCGTGTGTATGTGTGTGTGTGTGTATGTCATTATGTGTACAGATGTGTGCATACTTGTATTAATTGCTGTGCAGGTATTCGCTTTCCTGCTGGTACTTTAGGGGGAGTGGCTGGTGCCCATGGGGGTGTGGCTGGTGCCCATGGGGGTGTGGCTGGCGCAGGTGCTGTGCAGACCCGGTACAGGTACACACACCCAGATGATTATGGCAGGCACTACAGTGCTAAGGGGCAAGCCTCGGACACTACACAGGTGAGCTTTAATTAAGAGTATGGTATATTTATTTTGATGCACTTTTCAAACTCACAACAAGAGCTGTGTGTGTGTGTGTGTGTGTGTGTGTGTGTGTGTGTGTGTGTGTGTGCACGTGTTTGTGTGTGTGCGTGTGTGTGTATGTTGCTAAATTAATTCTTCTTTCTTGCACTGTCAACAGGGTGTACTAGTAATGTGGACTGTGGATGATAATCTTTCTTAGCAACCCTGTCTGCAAATGACAAAATACAAGTCTATCCCCTTCATTTTACATTTCTGGATCATGAGGGATGTATGTATTACTTACTATCCATTTTGCTGTCTAAGCTGGAAACTAATTGTTGTATCCATTTTTATTACACTGCTTCTAGGGAGCAGTAAAATAGTGTTGTGTGTGTGTGTGTGTGTGTGTGTGTGTGTGTGTGTGTGTGTTTGACATTCTAAGTTTGACACATACACATGTAGGTGCCAGCTGATGGTGAGGAAACAGTTAGGTATGTACACACACTGCCTCACTGGTTGATGCATCATGACTCACATATGTAGGGTCCCAGACAATACTGGTACACCCCAAATCAACAAGCAGACACCAGAATGTGAAGTGAGTTAACATAATTGCACATGTATTGGGGGGGGAGGGGGGGGGGGGCAGGGGTGGAGTTGTTTTAATATATTCCTTGTGCCTCTAAAAGGGCTGTGTTAAGTACGCAGAGTTAGTGTCCACATTGGAGGCTACAAACCAGAAGTTCATGAAAAGCAACGAAGAACTGATGCAAACAAGCAACTTTTTCAGTCATCAACTAGAGCAAGTTAAAAAGGTATGGAGTCTAATTGGTACATTGTTTAAAGTGTGATTCCCACCATGTTATACAAGTACATGTACGATAGACATTGCATAAACTGTACATGTATGATGGACAGCCAAATGATTTATAGAGGACAGACTCACATGATAAAATGATTAGTTATTTTTACTGTCAGGACAGGTCTGCTTGCATGGGCCTGTTACATACACTGATTTACATTCAGTCTGAACATCTGTTCTCAAATCAGCCCCGCCCATTTTATGGTGCCATTGCATGTAATGCTACATAAGTCCCTGCATTAGAGTTAGAGCATTGCTGTAGATCACATAAGTCAGTTAGAGCATTGCTGTAGACCACATAAGTCCCTGCATTAGAGTAAGAGCATTGCTGTAGATCACATAAGTCAGTTAGAGCATTGCTGTAGATCACATAAGTCCCTGCATTAGAGTTAGAGCATTGCTGTAGATCACATAAGTCAGTTAGAGCATTGCTGTAGACCACAAAGTCAGTTTTGCTTCATATATAGGATAAAGAAGAATTGAAACACTCTGTGCAACATTTGCAGCTTCAGCTTGAAGGCAGCAACAAAGTGAAGTGGCATCTTAGGCTAAGACTAACCATTATGTAAAGTGTCTAAAATAATAATAATATTATATAGGGCATATACACACAGAAAAATGACACAAGTGCAAAGAAAATACAACAATGTGCTGGGTAGAGAGGCAAATTTTGTACTAAAAAGGGTAGCCCAAAGCATAAGCATTAAATGGGACAAACCACTGGGACAAACCACAGGATGGCTGCGTGCAAAGCTTTCCTTTGCGAATCCGGCTTTGCTTGCGTGGTTCTTGCGCCAAGTGGAGAAGTGGAGTTATAATAGATGATGGTGCTGGGCTACTGACTGAATTACCAAAACTCTGATCAGTTAAGGTAATTCTGCCAGTAGCCCAGCACCATCATCTATTCCAACTCCGCAATGTTAAATGTTATAAATAATCAAGTGATGATGGACTGGTCCTATGGTCTACTGGTGGGAGTGGTTCTGTGGCCCAGGGTTACAACTCTCACTGCTATCAATTCATAGATTGCTGAACAAAGAAACACAAAAGATGCAGAAGAAATACAATCATTGCGAATTCAGCTGGCCCACAAACAAAAGCAGTTGCAAGATCTCACATGTACTGTGGGAGTGAGTACACGCTTTCAAAGCATAAAACTCTTAAAAAATGAGCAGCTTGGGAACGGATCCTACGGAATGGTATGCAAAGCAATGTGTGATGGCTTGCTGTGTGCCGCGAAGCTACTCCATACCACCATTGTCAGCCCGAGGAACTCCCAGAACTTCGACCAAGAATGTCAGGTCTTGAGTGCTATCAAACACCCCAACGTCATACAGTACCTCGGTACCCACCAAGACCCCAAGATGCGCCAACAAGTTCTCATCATGGAGCTAATGGATGAAAGCCTCACGTCCTTTGTAGAGAGGGCGGAGAAGGATGGCCGGGCTCCGTTGCCGCTACACGTGCAGCTGAACATCTGTCACGAGATAGCACTCGCACTTCGGTATCTTCACCAGAACAACATCATTCATCGTGACCTTTCCAGCAACAATGTATTATCTCTTGGTGGGAAAAGGTTCAAAGTCACGGATTTTGGGATGTCAAAGTTAATCAATTCCGGTACAAACGTGATGTCGTTAACTCTGTGTCCTGGTTGCCCTGCCTACATGTCCCCAGAGGCCTTGGAAACCCCTCCTGTCTACTCCAAGAAGCTGGACACATTCTCATTTGGAGTGCTGACCATCCAGATCCTCACCTGCAGGTTCCCAGACCCAGGCCCACCAAGGAGAAAGGTGAGAGATCCAAAGTACCCACTACCAATTGACCTTCCTGTCTTGGATACCGAGCGTCGCAAGTCTCACATCGACCTCATCCCTCCTACCCACCCACTGTTGGGGATATCAAAGGCCTGCTTGAGCTACCAGGAGGAAGGCAGGCCTACAGCAGTGGAGCTTTGTGATCACATCTCTGGACTGAAGCTCACAGCTGAATACATCCAGAGTGTGCAAGGTGAAAGTGAAGACAAACTGATGTTAGAAATCAAGGGTCTGAAGGCCATTATTAGCAACAATGAAATTATGATATCATCATTGAAAAAAGACAATGAAATGCTACAAAAAGAGAATGAAAGTATGAAAAAAGAATATGCTGATGGCACAGACTTTGGTAAGCAGTGCATCATTGTCTTGTTAAATGTTAATGTGCTAAAGGAAAAAGAATATTACTATCCACAAATACTTCTTAGAGTACTGAATCACTTGTGGCATTAGTTGCAAGAAGTGAGGAATGATAGTATGGTATTAATACTTCTCTCATAAGCTGCACTCCTGGTACAATACCACGAATATGAACGATGCTTGTCTCCATTCTAGTGTCTGGAGGTGAAGGTGCAGGGTCTTATTTGCCTGTGTATGCCATCTCCACTTAAGCTTTGTCTTAACTGCTTCAACTTTGATGGCAATGAATGGTCAATATTGTGCTTTATCGCTTCCAGCTGGTAAAGTTGGGGGGTAAATAACCTATAAGCTCCCGGGTTCTGCCGCCACTGATAAAATAATATGCCGGCTGCCAGCTGGTATTAATTAGTAAACAAAATTGACCTTCATTACGTACAAAAGAAGTCTAGTGGTATAAATCTACATGTTCAACGAAAACTTCAGAATGAGTAGACGTGGAGCATACTTTGGATATATATTATGGTCATTCGTATCTATTTTCATAATGCAAGAAGTCTTAATAAGGCGAGGCCTACAGAAAGCTTTCGTGACGATGTACATGTTGTATCATAATCACAGGTCACAGATCCCAACCTCGTAACAAGCTGGCTTGGCCCAATATGTCAGCGCGGAATTCACCAGAAGTGGATGCAAGTCAATCCGTATGTGCATATCAGTGTTTCTCCCTTACCTTTATTCCAGGGCAGTGTGTTTGTTAATGCAGATATATTATTATTATTAATTTTATTATATGTGTTGACATGATGCATGCATGATACACACATAATAATTACAGGATACACAGGGATACACTATATGAACTACATGCTACTTGTGGTACCCAATACAGAGGCAGCAGCATTGCTAATGTAGATTATAGACAGTGAGGCTACCATGGGAGTGGCTGACAGAGCCATCAAGTGATGATGGTCCAGTGGTGGGAGTGGTCCTATGGTCTACTGGTGGGAGTGGTTCTATGGCCCAGGGTTACAACTCCCATGCTACCAATTCATAGATTGCTGAGCAAAGAAACACAAAAGATGCAGAAGAAATAGAATCATTGAGAAGTGAGCTGGCCCACACAAAAAAGCAGTTGCAAGATCTCATTCAGCAGCAGACCAAACAGACCTCGGGTGTTGAAGTGAGTGCAAGAACTCTAGTTATTATCCTATGCCTCATATAGAGCCTATTTGTATACTAGATGCTTGTTGCAGCTTATATACGTGCACACTGCCAGGCAATGATATATATTTCATTACGTTGTCCTCCTGTCCCACACTCCCATGGATGGCATTTCCCAGCTTGTACATACTGCAGCAAGATGAACAGACACACACAGGCAATAGATCATGCATGTGTTGTAACAGCAGAACACAAAGCTAACAGTTATATATGTGAAGAGAAAATATCCAAATTAAAAAGCAAGCCTATCACTTCATGTGCATCAATTAGGAATTGAAATGAGCCTAAGTCCCAGCCAAACCCTCTATTTTATAAGAACACACACATACGGACATACAGACAGGATCTGTGCATTTACAAATGGGGGGGGGGGGGGGGGGGGTACCAGACTAAAGATGGGGATCCAAAGCATATCCTTGCATTTTAAATAGATGTAACAATCTTGCCTTCACTGCTCTTTCCTGCTCATCTGGCAAATATGTTAATTTGTATATTTGTATAAACATGTTGTATTTAAATTATTAATTTCTACTCTAAAACGGTTTGAATTGACTCTGATGATGTCATGATAAGGGCATCATGTTTGTGTTTGAGTAGAGACGTTTGATGATGATGCACCTGGTATAACCAAACATTTGAAAGTATAGGGTATTCCATTTTGTGTACCAGGTTGGCTGCCAGCCTCCTCAAAACATGTTTGGTGTAGAGTTGCCCTCAGATAAGCTACAGCCTGCTTGTCCTTCTCAATAGCTTCAGGATCCAAGACTGAGTCAGATGCATCAGGATCAATGACCTTAATAAATGAAGTAGTATCATAAAAGAGCTCTCTCCTTTCCTCTCTATCCCCCCTCCCAATCAGTTCTAATGTATGACATTTGTGTTGAAGTTCAATAATAATTATTGCTTCCATAATTAGCTTAGCTTATGGAAAATTTATAGTACCATAAAGTAAATACTTTTTTTTCTAGCCTTACATGTACATCATGGTGGTATTTACTGCCCCCCCCCCCCCCCCCCCCCCCCCCCCCCCCCCAGACACCAAATGCATATGTATTGTTTTATGAACGTGTCAAGGGCCAAGCTATGATTAGGTATGTACTTCAGGTATAAGTGACATTCCTGTTAGTGTGGTGTTTGTTTGCATAGGCAACCAGGCCTGTGTGGTATTCCAAACTTTGGCAATACCTGCTACATCAGTGCTGCAGTTCAGTGTCTCTTCAGTTTAGCTAAAGTTCGAGAATGTTTTAAGATCTGTAAGTTATGTTTTTAAATATCACATTTGGTTTAAAACAATGATTTGTACATGCACAGCACATGGGTTAAAACTTTATTTGATGAAGTTTAAGGCTCGATCTATTTGGTGGAGGGTTAAGGTTCTATTTGGTGAAGGTTAAGGCTCTATTTGGTGGAGGGTTAAGGCTCTATTTGGTGGAGGGTTAAGGCTCTGCTAAATCTGTACCTATATCCAACCAAGCTGATCTTTTGTAATTTTACAAAGAAAGGCAAGTTATTAATTCAGTGCCTAACTCCACAATGAAAGGTCCAATTTTGATGTGTAAGAACCAACTTGTAGAAGACATTGCTGACTCTTAGAAAGCTTCAAAAAAGCACAAGACAGTTAATATCCCATAGAACTAAGCAATATGTTAATGAGGCAAACAATATTATAATGCACATATCATTTTAAGGGAATGGACACAGTGAAGGTTCAACTGAAAATGTACGAACTGTGAAGGCACTTACCAGTCTTCTGAACAGTATATTAGCTGGAGGTGGGACATCAGGTTGCTTTAAGGTAAGTCCATAGCTTGGTGTCATGTGATTCATCTTCTCAAATTGTCACACATCAGGATGACATTAAATGGCTTTCCTCCAAATTTGAATACAAGGCAGAAAAAGACTCACACAAGTTCATACTGTCATTATTGAAGGAGTGTGAAAAATGGAATTCTGACAAAGAAAAGGTAGTTATGACCAATGGTCAAAAGTGGTCAAGGTGGTAGGAGATACATAGATAGTGGACTTCTGTAATGGTTTTTTTTTTTAAACAGGACCAATAAGACATTGCATCTTATTCACTTTTTTTCAACAGAAAGAACAATCGCTAACTGGTATATTTCAGGGAGCATTTCGATCACACGTACAATGTTCAAAGTGTGCAAAACTTCATGATCAGCAAAAGGAGGAGTCCTTTGTTGATCTCTCTGTACCAGTGCCGGATGACGAGCAGGTAACGGTTGCGCAGTTATTTAACCTTAATATATGACATCAAATATACTCATTAGGAAGAAGGTGTGACATTGGAAAGATGCATACAAATGGCATGCGATGAAGAGACGAATGCTCACAGGCAAGCTAACACACATGAATTACATGTTTCAATCACACTGCTGAAGTGTTTTTTAAAAAAAATTTGCAAGAGAGAGCTTTAATTTATATTTTAAGCAGATGTGTACCTATTTCACTTAGTATGCATCATCATGTATTGTGTAAAGTTTTCTGAATCCCACATATACCTCAATGTAATGTATATTTGGTATAATAACAAATGTAAATCACTGATATCTCCACAGCCTTGTAGTTGATCTGGTACATACTGCCAGATTAGATGGCTAACAGTTTCCATTCATTTGTATTTTTAACACAGCTATTGCACAGAGTGTAGCACCTACTGTCCATCAAAAAAGGTGCTGAGAATCCTGAGAAATCCAAAGATTTTGATGGTACATTTAAAACGATTCCGCTCTAACTGGTATGGTGAAATATATTATATGAAGGTGTTTTGGTATTCTGGTAACTTATATGCATTGTATGGGCTGGGGCCCTGTTGTGTATTGTATGGGCTGGGGCCCTGTTGTGTATTGTATGGGCTGGGGCCCTGTTGTGTATTGTATGGGCTGGGGCCCTGTTGTGTATTGTATGGGCTGGGGCCCTGTTGTGTATTGTGGGGCACTCATGTGTGCTGTATGGACTGGGCACTGCTGTTATCTATGGATTGCACATCGAATTTAGCCTCATCCGCTGGTCAGTTGATTTTGTTACTTATGTATAAGGTTTAAACATCAGATGATGATGGACCTCATATTGCAAACTTCAAAATTCCTTCCAATCCACAAATTCCTTCCAATCCACAAATTCCTTCCAATCCACAAATTCCTTCCAATCCACAAATTTATGAACAACTCTTCTTCACTTTTATTAATGAAGTGGTGATGGCAGAACTCACCAAAATCTACCATTAAGAATACGCTTATTAATAATATTCTGTTGTGCTTAGGAATGGTAAGAAGAAAATTAACACCGTCATCAGCTTTCCAAAGTGAGTTTTAAAAAAAACATTATTAATTAATGGACCACCTGTTTTGTTCCACAACAGGACTATTGACTTTACGTTCTACATGGCCTCAGCAACTGATCAGCCATGCTATGGTCTGTGTGCTGTGCTCAACCATTATGATGGCAACCATTGTGAGATTTGTTTGAACATGTAAAATACTTTTTGTATGATTCATGGAGGTTGAATTGTATGTCACCAGACACAGCATACTGCAAGCATGCAGAGAGATGGTACCACTATGATGACAGTGAAGTCACACCTATTTCTGGCTATGAAGAAGTTGTGGTATGTTTAAAAAAGCTGCCTACCTGACTGCATAACCTTAATAACTATACTGTTTATTAATACATGTATACCTGCATGCCATAACTACACGTAGTACATAACTATAACAGCATTACCATAATACAACTGTGCTCTCCCTCCTCTGTAGACACCTGTTGCCTACCATAATACAACTGTGCTCTCCCTCCTCTGTAGACACCTGTTGCCTACCATAATACAACTGTGCTCTCCCTCCTCTGTAGACACCTGTTGTCTACCATAATACAACTGTGCTCTCCCTCCTCTGTAGACACCTGTTGCCTACCATAATACAACTGCGCTCTCCCTCCTCTGTAGACACCTGTAGCCTACCATAATACAACTGTGCTCTCCCTCCTCTGTAGACACCTGTTGCCTACCATAATACAACTGTGCTCTCCCTCCTCTGTAGTAGCCTACCATAATACAACTGTGCTCTCCCTCCTCTGTAGACACCTGTTGTTTACCATAATACAACTGTGCTCTCCCTCCTCTGTAGACACCTGTAGCCTACCATAATACAACTGTGCCCTCCCTCCTCTGTAGACACCTGTTGCCTACCATAATACAACTGTGCCCTCCCTCCTCTGTAGACACCTGTAGCCTACCATAATACAACTGTGCTCTCCCTCCTCTGTAGACACCTATAGCCTACATTCTCTTCTATGAACACATCGGCTAGGGTTTCGACTTGGTTATGAACGGTTATGAATTTGAAATAAAGAACAATTTGCATTGATGTGTTAAGAATTAATTCTGTTATGTTCTACATCACGCTCAAGTGCCAATGTACAACTGTAAAACATTGAAATGCAGGGTGGTATGGAGGGAGAGGGGTGTAGATGTATATATGTGAATGCAAGGGTATATGAAGGTATGTGTGAGGGTGTGGCCTGTGATGGTGTTAAGTGCATTACTTTAACATCCAAGCACTAAGGATGCAGCGTGAATCCACCTTTAGAAATATTTTTCTTACAAAAAATAAGGATAGTATAAACACACATATTATCACTGGGTGCCACCACCATTCAAATCACACACTTCAGTCACGCTTCCAGTAATACCCGCTCAGCAGTCCTGGTATAGCAAAGCCAGGAGAAGTTCCACTGGCCCCTGGGGGGTCAAAGATGACCCACTCCCCCCTGAAGGCTGAGAGCTGTGCTATTTGACATGGCTGGAGAGATGGATCATACTGGACCTATATGGAGGAAGACAGAGGTACATTTAAACAAAGTGACATCACTCCTCCCTGCTCCTCTCCCTCTTTGTCCCTCATCCTCCCACAGTACACAGCGACATCACTATCCTCCCCCTCCCTCTTCTCTGGTCATTCCTCCATGTCCTTCCTCTCCCCCTCCTCCTCCCCATCCCTCTCCTCCCCCTCCTCACATAGTACACCCCCCAGCCCCCTACCTGCAATCTGAGGGGTTCCCAATATGACAGATAGTAGTTCCCCAGCACACTGGAGATCACAAGCTGGCTGTTGTAGGTGATGATGGAGGCTGTGAGGTTGGTAGCCACCTCCGTGTACCCTCCCTCATAGACCTGGGGGTCAGGGGGGTAGGGGAGGAGGGGCTGGGCCACCCTCAGGGCCCCCACAAGGGCAGGGATGAGGAGGCTGTTCAGCTGCAGTCCGATGGCAAACTCATCAGCTCCCCCAGAGAACAGCACGTTGATGCCTGCAAGGTGGCAGACATGACAGCTATAAGATGAGGATGTGGAACCAGAATCTACACAGAACTGTATCAATTCTGAATAAGTAACATTAGCTGAGTGTTGTTATGTGCCTGAAGTGGCACCGACTGGCATTAGGACACCTTTCCATGTACATGTACATGTAACATCCACATGCTGCACCATTTCCTTAACACCCAAAGGACATGTCCCATACACCATCAACGTACCAAGTTGTAGCTTTGGTACATAGCTGAGGAGGGCTGAGTATCCTTCCACGTTGCCTCCTTTGAAGAGGACCGTGAAGTTAGATATAAACTGGACCTCCCAGGGGGTCCCAAAGCCAGTCTTCTGGTCTGCATTCACAAACACTGTTGAGTAATGTGTGGGGATGTGTGTGCAGATGTGGAGGTGTGTGTATGTGTATGTGTGTGTGTATGTGTGAGCAATGCATGGGGATGTGTATGTGTATGTGTATGTGTGTGTGTATGTGTGAGCAATGTGTATGTGTATGTGTGGCGTGTGTGTATGTGTAAATACATGCACTGGAATCAAAGGTGGGCACCTCCTCCCCAGTCTTACATGGCAGTGCCATTTCAGTGGAGAAGTCTCCAAGGGAAGGAAGAGCGAAGGAAGCATTGGCATTGAAGAGCCACTCAGCAAGCTGTG
This sequence comes from Spongilla lacustris, assembly GCA_949361645.1. Taxonomy (NCBI): domain Eukaryota; kingdom Metazoa; phylum Porifera; class Demospongiae; order Spongillida; family Spongillidae; genus Spongilla; species Spongilla lacustris. Next base: position 8,000,041 of record OX442428.1, on the reverse strand, counting down.
AGGGGAGGACCAGGGGGAGGGGTCATGAGAGGACCAGGGGGAGTGGTCAGAGCTAGGCCATTGCTGTGGTCAGGGGGAGGGGCTAGGCCAGTGGTCACAGGGTCTAGCCCCTCCCTCTAGACAGAGGGAGGGGCTAGGGGAGGGGCTAACTCACTATATTCAAGTCATCAGTAGTTGAGTACATCTGTCCAGCAGGCCCCACCCACCCCAGGTCATAGAGGGGTACAGGAGATCCATTGGCATCATAGCCAGTAGCCAAGTGGGAGGTGACACTGCAGGGGGAGGGGCAACCTTTCTACTACATGTACAACCAAACTTGAGATTAAAAAATCAAGGTACACAGGTACATGCGTTGGAAGGTAACAAAATGTATAGTATCATACCCCTTCACACCATCACACCCCATCCACCCTGCCCCACCCATCACACCCCACCATCACACCATCACATCACAGCCCCACCCACCACTTGCCTATCAGTGAAGGTGAAGCCAGTGTTGGTCATCCCAAGGGGTGTGAGGATGGTCTGGTTGATATACCCCTCGTAGGATACCCCTGGGTACAAGGTCTGGAGCACACAACGACCAAGTAGGGCATAGGCCAGGTTACTGAAGGCATGGGGAAGAGAGGGGTCACCAGTCACGTACACTGTACACACCCACACACACACATGCATACCCTCCCTACATGCACACACACCCTCCCTGCATGCACATATACCCTTCCTACATCACATATACCACCTACATGCACACACACCCTCCCCCCACACACCCTCCTTACATGCACATATACCCTTCCTACATCACATATACCACCTACATGCACACACACCCTCCCTACATGCACACATACCCTCCCCCCACACACCCTCCCTACATGCCCTACATCACATATACCACCTACATGCACATATACCCTCCCCCCACACACCCTCCCTACATGCACACACCCTGCCTACATGCACACACACCCTCCCTACATGCACACACACCCTCCCTACATGCTGCACACACACCCTCCCTACATGCACACACACCCTCCCTACATGCACACACACCCTCCCTACATGCTGCACACACACCCTCCCTACATGCACACACACCCTCCCTACATGCACACACACCCTCCCTACATGCACACACACCCTCCCTACATGCACACACACCCTCCCTCCCCCCACACACCCTCCCTCCCCCCACACACCCTCCCTCCCCCCACACACCCTCCCTCCCCCCACACACCCTCCCTCCCCCCACACACCCTCCCTACATGCACACACACCCTCCCTACATGCACACACCCTCCCTACATGCTCACACACCCTCCCTACATACACACACCTCCTTACATGCACACACCCTCCCTCCCTCCCCCCACACACCCTCCCTACATGCACACACACCTCACCTATAGGATGGCTCAGTCCAAGGCGGGAAGACCAGGTACTCAAACTGAAGTCTCTCCAGAATAGTGTTTGTGGAGACAGGGCAAATGTTGAGGTCATTGGCACCCTGAGGGGCACAGGGGGCCTCACGAGGGAGACCTGAGAGCTAGGGGGTGGGAGGAGGGAGAGAGGGGGTGGGAGGAGGGAGAGAGGGGGTGGGAGGAGGGAGAGAGGAGTGGAAAGGAGAAGGGAGGGAGAGGGTAATTTAGGAGGTGATTGTAAAGGATACACATCATATGGTCACCTCACATCCCATACATCACCATATATGGTCACCTCACATCTGTGACATCATATCACCATATATGGTCACCTCACATCCCATACCATCACCATATATGGTCACCTCACAGCTGTGACATCATATCACCATATATGGTCACCTCACATCCCATACCATCACCATATATGGTCACCTCACATCTGTGACATCATATCACCATATATGGTCACCTCACATCCCATGCCATCACCATATATGGTTACCTCACATCTGTGACATATCACCATATATGGTCACCTCACATCCCATGCCATCATCATATATGGTCACCTCACATCTGTGACATCATATCACCATATATGGTCACCTCACATCCCATGCCATCACCATATATGGTTACCTCACATCTGTGACATCATATCACCATATATGGTTACCTCACATCCCATGCCATCACCATATATGGTTACCTCACATCTGTGACATCATATCACCATATATGGTCACCTCACATCCCATGCCATCACCATATATGGTCACCTCACATATGTGACATCATATCACCATATATGGTTACCTCACATCGCATACCTGTGCCATCATTTCTCTCAGGGTGATAGGCTGTGAGCCGAAAGGGTTACCAATGGAGAAGGCGGGGCAGAAGGACGAGAAGGGGGCATCAAGGGATGGGATGGCACCACTTGTGTACAGCTGGTACATCATTATGACCTGAGGGGTGGGGCTGGATTAGTCATGTGACACAAGAGAGTGGGGCAGGGTTTGTCACGTGATAAAGAGTTGACACGGAAGGTCAAGTGGCTATTGCAGTAGTGTTTGGATTATTTGATGGCTCACTTACCACAAAGACCTTGGACACACTGCCAATCCTGAAGATAGTGCTTCCATTGGGTACACTGGAAGAGTCTTTGTCAACTACTCCGTACCCAGTAGAGAGGAGAGTCTGACCGTTGTAGGTGACACTGGCAGCTATACCAGGCTGGGGAGGAGGAGGAGGAGGAGGGGAGGAGGAGGGGGAGTGGGCGAGCGCGGGGAGGCAAGATGGAATAGAGCGACAGCAGGGAAGGAAGCAGAATAAAGAGAAGGACGTTTGACCAATCACACGTGACGCGGAGGCGTACCAGCGTGACTTTGTTAATGGCCGCGTTCAGCACACTGCCCGCACTCGCTAAGGCGTCCAGAACTGATCCAGGCAGAGGGGAAGGTAGCTCGACTAACGAAGACGGCTGGTAGGGGCAGTTGGATGCATCCCCTAGCTGGTGCTTGGTGAGGGACAGCAGGCGTTCGAGCGGCGAGGTGGCATGCTATATTAAAGGAGTAAAGAATAGCTGCATGTAAGCTAGTGCACCTCCCTACCTTAGGAGGGAGGGGGAGGGCCGAGGTCTGCACGATCGCAGCGACCGCGACGATCGAAATCAACGAGCAAAGCATATTAATTTGCAGCAGCTGGCATCTATTAATATTATGTCACGTGAGGGATGTTGCAAATAGACCATTAAAAAAAAAACAACTTTATTGTGGGGAAATTCCTAGGGGGACCACCCCCCGCACTTTGCAAACAATAAGAAACCGCTTCGCTAAGTAAAACTATAATATCATATAGTAAATGGAAAGAGGGCGCAATGATCCTCTCGGTAAGTGTATCACCTGTATCATCTATTTGTTCTGTTTGTGACACACGGCCCACGCTTGGCCACACTCGTGAGGGTCTGATATATGTGTGAGAAGGTATCATTAAATTATGCACCTGTATGGATGTACAGATTGGTATATTGATTGTTTTACGTGGGGAAGGTCGGTCATGAATCGTTCCAAGAGCTCCAACAAACATTAGTGGGACATCGTGTAGCTATGGACCCATGGTAGAAATGAGCTCCGATGTGGGCACGTGACTAAATGTAGATAGTCTCCAATGCAGACTATTGTCTGTCTCAATGACTAAGAGAGTTTGGAAAAGCTACACTTTATGAAAATATAAATTCAGAAGATGCCAAAAACTATACATGTTCAAACTAAGTAACCACTCTTAATTCAAGAAAATATTGTGGCTTGTGACATAGAAAGTTAATTGGACTGATACATACAAATAAACTTTGCCCATCCCCCCCCCCCCCCCCCCCCCTAAAACGGGTAGTACCGCAAAATGACTACTTTGTGTTCTGAAAGCTACAAATCAGCAGTATCTTATTGAAACTGAAACGAAAAGAATGTGTGAGTAACAAAATGACCTTTGAACATGGATTTCAATTTTGAAGCTTTAGAGATAAAGGAATCAGGAGTTATGTGTGTTTGTAGTTATTTAAGCTCAAATTCGTAAAATTCAATATCTGTCAGAAGATCTCTGATATCTAGCATTTCTTGGACCATTTGAAAAGTGCTATTTAGTGGCAAATGATGGGTTTATATGACTTTAAATTGGCATGAGATCATCTCATTCTACTGACAAGTTACAAAGCTCTAATAGAGTAGTATACAACTCTCTTTTTACCGGTAACTGAGACAGACAATAATCAGTGCGCGTGGGTGTGGATTAGATAATATGGCGGATGCCATGCTAGAGATAATGTGTATGTGTATGTGTGTGTGTGTGTGTGTGTGTGTGTGTGTGTGTGTGTGTGTGTGTGTGTGTGTGTGTGTGTGTGTGTGTGTGTGTGTGTGTGTGTGTGTGTGTTTGTGTGTGTGTGTGTGTGTGTGTGTGTGTGTGTGTGTGTGTGTGTGTGTGTGCATACTTGTATTAATTGCTGTGCAGGTATTCGCTTTCCTGCTGGTACTTTAAGGGAAGTGGCTCGTGCCCATGGGGGTGTGGCTGGCGCCCATGGGTCAGGTGCTGTGCAGACCCAGTACAGGTACATGCACCCAGATGATTATGGCAGGCACTACAGTGCTAATGGGCAAGCTAGGGACACTACACAGGTGAGCTTTAATTAAGAGTACCAGTATATTTATTTTGATGCACTTTTCAATCTCACAAGAGCTATGGGCAGCACAACAATTTATACTCAGTTGATATGGAAAATTTGTCTTCCCAAACTCAGAACTTCCAACTTGCATCACAGTGCCAGGTATGGTACAGGGATGGTACAGGGATGGTACAGGGATGGTACAGGGATGGTACAGGGATGGTACAGGGATGGTACAGGGATGGTACAGGGATGGTACAGGGATGGTACAGGGATGGTACAGGGATGGTACAGGGATGGTACAGGGATGGTACAGGGATGGTACAAGGGATGGTACAGGGATGGTACAGGGATGGTACAGGGATGGTACAAGGGATGGTACAAGGAATGGTACAGGGATGGTATAAGGGATGGTACAGGGATGGTACAGGGATAGTACAGTGATGGTACAGGGATGGTACATGGATGGTACAGGGATGGTACATGGATGGTACAGGGATGGTACAGGGATGGTACAGGGATGATTCAGGCATACCACTTAATTTATGTTCATGTTGCTGATCAATTAGGCCATCATATTACAGATGATGTAATGATTCACAGATGATGTAATGATCAGTGTCATGCCAACAGATGATGTAATAATCAGTGTCATGCCAAAAGATGATGTAATAATCAGTGTCATGCCAACAGATGATGTAATGATCAGTGTCATGCCAACAGATGATGTAATGATCAGTGTCATGCCAACAGATGATGTAATGATCAGTACCACTGTAAAGTTACATGCATTTCTTTACTTGTCTGAAGAATTGCGAGACACTCAAAGATTTGCTGGCACAAGCTGAAGCTAAAGGGAATGCTCTCCAGGCTGAGTTGGACAGGGTTAAGAAGGTAATTGTGTTACCTACAATGTTCTTTTAATGGCCCATTAATATGTCCAGCTGTTGTGTAGATTGGGGACCTGACTGGGACCTAAAGCAAAACAAACATCACACATTCAGTTATTTTCTTTTATATTGCCTATCTACATGTAAAAGTCAGGCATGTAGTGGTGAGGGTGTTGGAAGGGTGTTGAGGGTGTTGGTGCCAGTGGCGAGGGTGTTAGTGCCAGTGGTGAGGGTGTTGGTGTCACTTATTTGTCTGCAGGAGTGCCAGGACCTGGGGGAAGGCTATGCTCGGGTGTTGGTTCAGCTGGAGCAGGCTGAGGAGGGGAGAGCTAACCTGGCTGAGATCAATGTGCAGCTAGACCAGAGTAATGAGGGCCTGAGGCATGAGAAGAATACACTTCTTCAAGAATTGAACACAATTAATGAGGTAAAAAAATACCAATAACCAGTGTAACCAGTATTATATATCAGATTTATATCTCCATAATCTTGCACAAGTTACATTCCATACAGTGAGGGGAAGGAGGGACTGGGAGGGAGGGGGAGGGAAGGGGAGGAGGAAGGCTTTACAGGTGGTGTCACATTTATTTCTTAGAGGTGGCAGAGGTTCTTCGAGGAACAGATAGGGTCTTTACAAGCACAAGCTATGGAGTACATCCAATCCTTGACGGCACAGCTTTCTGAAAGGGATCTGAAAGTGAAACAGTTAGAAGAAGCCCTTCAGAAGAGCAGGGAGACATCAGTGCCTGGTGTGAGGGAGGCATCAGTGCCTGGTGTGAGTGCTAAAATATGTGCCTTGTTGCTGTAATGTTCGTTGCCAAAGGAACTAAACATGATAGTAGTTAGCAATACCAGAGGATGAACATGTACAAATTTTATATTTCACAATAAATTTATTACAAAATTCAAATTCAAACATTAGGCTACATGTATTGAGTTGGACTGCCAAACTAAAGCCATGTTGTGCACATGTATAATTATATATAATTATTAATTACCGGGGTATAATTATACAAGATATAATAAATATTCTGTCTGAGAAAGTTGGTGGTATACACAGATTCTATATGAGAGTTACCGTAACTCTCGATACAAGATGTAATAAACACCGCTTCCGTGAGAATCGAATGTATTTTTTGTCGAACCGACATTTTTGAAAATTAGTCGGAAAAGGTCTGTATGCTTTATAGAGCATATTTTCTGATAGGCCAACTCTCGATGAGTCATTTGGTATAAATTTTAGCTTTGTGGCATATATAACAACATACTTGTATCCGGTGAGACTTACGCACTTTCCCGTTTTTTCGGTACATTTTTTTTCTATCGCTTTTCAACAAAATCTGATGGCATTTTTGGATTCTCCTAGATACCAAATAGAGGCCTAGTGAATAGCATGTTCATAGCTAGCATAGTTTACGTACAAACTGCTCTGTTAGGTACATAAACTCGTTCCCAGACTTACACCTATTATTTTACGCATGCGCATTTAAGTTATTGCATTTTTCTCTGAAGTCAGCGTGCAACAAGTGCCATGCAGGAACAGACTGTATAAAGTGCTGCATGCGGCATCCACGTAAGCGTGGTCAACCAAGCAAGACAATAGATTTATCTAATTCTGAACCATCACCAGATCGGCTGAATGTGTAGCTCAGGCATAACCCAGATAGACACCAGTGATGGAAACTCAGGCACACATTTTGAAGGTCAGACATGGCTGTGGCTTGCTTTCATATGACTGCACATGGCTGTGGCTTGCTGTCATATGACTGCACATGGCTGTGGCTTGCTGTCATATGACTGCACATGGCTGTGGCTTGCTGTCATATGACTGCACATGGCTGTGGCTTGCTGTCATATGACTGCACATGGCTGTGGCTTGCTGTCATATGACTGCACATGGCTGTGGCTTGCTGTCATATGACTGCACATGGCTGTGGCTTGCTGTCATGTGTCTGCACATGGCTGTGGCTTGCTGTCATGTGACTACACATGGCTGTGGCTTGCTGTCATATGACTGCACATGCCTGTGGCTTGCTGTCATGTGACTACACATGGTTGTAGCTTGCTGTCATATGACTGCACATGACTGTAGCTTGCTGTCATATGACTGCACATGGCTGTAGCTTGCTGTCATATGACTACACATGGCTGTAGCTTGCTGTCATATGACTACACATGGCCAAGCACATGGCCATGGCTTGCTGTTTTGCCAGTAATATTCAGAGTCATTTGACAGCAACCCATATGTTTGCCTGGCTGAGCTGCAGCTGCAGAAAGCTATTAAAGTTCCACTGCCAGGAGTGTGTATCAAAGCATTGGCAGGATATCTGCATGAGGCTAAAGCATCAAAGTGATGAAGGGAGCTCTGGAAGGCAAAAGAAGGTAAGGATAAGCTTTGAGCATTTGGATATGGATAAGGATATCTATCTCCAAGTGGAACTGGAGGTTGCAGCCACCACTACATCAAAAAGACGGGAAATAAGCCAGAGCGAGTAACAGACAGAGCACATGCAAGCAGCTTCTGTTTAGCAGCAGTGATGACATATATATGTTCTGATGTGTAGTATGAACGCTACTGTATGCAAATGGAAAATAGCGCACGCGTAGACTTATGTACCAGCCAAAGTTCGACACTACGCAGCACACTCGCGGAATAATACATCGGTCTAGGAGCGCGGCCACAAAGATAAAAGAGCTTGTTTCAACGCTCGCATACAGTTAGACGGTCTAAATGTGTACAAAACCGACGCATCTTACAAAGGTAAGTATATTTGGACTGTTTTCGATGTTAGAAAAGGCAAAAAAAAAAAGTGTACTTTTATTTGTGAAGCGTCCAACCGTTTGACTAAAAACAAATGCAGGTTACAACGAGAAGTACATAGGACGCTAGAAATAGCGCAAACCCTCATGCAGAGAGTTGTACTACTATGTTCTTATGCTTTTGTGGCTAAAAAAGGTCGTCCGACTAATTTTCTAAAACTTGAGTTCGACAAAATAGCCCCAAAAAACATTCGATTCTCACGGAACCGGTGTTAAAATGAAATTGGTGATGTAGGATTTGTCAACATCAGTTGAGTAAAAACTAAGGAAACAAGGAATTACAGAAATAATACCTTAATAAAGATTTAGTAATCTTAGGCAGGCAGATTTGATAAAAAATGTAGGTATATAATATATGAATGCATAACTTCCGTAATTCCTTATTTTGCTGTCCAAATCCTATATCACCAATTTTATTATCTTGTATATTATATATAATTTTCCTTTTCCTTTTCAGAGCAAATATCAAATCAGTGTATGCAGTAGGAATGCTGTACCAGGGCTGTGTGGTCTGGCTAACCTTGGAGGGTCCTGCTACATGAATGCAGCACTGCAGTGCCTAAACTGTGCTGTTCCATTTAGAGAGTATTTTTTACAAGGTGGGCATTATTTGGTAACTGCATTATGGTCCTAGTAACCCATCTTTTGATGCTAATTGATATTGATTTGTTATATTTCTGTATATTAGCTCATAAGCTTTGTATTCCAATGATGCCAATGCCTCTAGCTGGAGGTGTGGCCCTGTAGTGATAGAGTGCTATGGAGGCACTAGACACTCTAACATGCCTGGCATCACATCTGGCTATCCAAAACATTGGACATCAAAGCCAAGGTCCTATATGGTCTTGCCAGCAAACCAATCACTAGATGGGCAGCCAATCACTAGATGGGCAGCCAATCACTAGATGGACAGCCAATCACTAGATGGGCAGCCAATCACTAGATGGACAGCCAATCACTAGATGGGCAGCCAATCACTAGATGGACAGCCAATCACTAGATGGGCAGCCAATCACTAGATGGACAGCCAATCACTAGATGGGCAGCCAATCACTAGATGCAAAGGATGGGCTTGATGCATTTGCTTCTAAAGATATGCATACTACTATATACTCATGTTCACTACATACACGCAAGTGATCTCCCCCTAAGGTCCCCTATAATGTCCCCTAATATTTCCTGACGTCCCCTATTGTGCCCTAATATTTCCTGAGGTCCCCTAATGTCCCCTAATATTTCCTGAGGTCCCCTAATGTCCCCTAATATTTCCTGAGGTCCCCTAATATTTCCTGAGGTCCCCTAATGTCCCCTAATATTTCCTGAGGTCCCCTAATGTCCCCTAATATTTCCTGAGGTCCCCTAATGTCCCTTAATATTTCCTGAGGTCCCCTATTGTGCCCTAATATTTCCTGAGGTCCCCTAATGTCCCCTAATGTTTCCTGAGGTCCCCTAATATCCCCTAATGTTTTCTAAGGTCCCCTAATGTCCCCTAATGTTTCCTAAAGTCCTCTAATATTTCCTAAGGTCCTCTAATACCCCCTAATGTTTCTCTGACTGTTCTATCTATGAAGGACGCTTTACTGGAGATGGACTGCTGGGAAGTTATAAGGAGCTAGTGGACGTGATGTGGAGAGGAGATACAAGTACAGTGAGAACTGATCAATTGGCGGTAAGCTGGTATTAATAATGGGTGGGGAGCTGGTATTAATAATGGGGTGGTGAGCTGGTATTAATAATGGGGTGGTGAACTGGTATTAATAATAGTTAGGTCTGACCAATGGGGTATTGCCATTAAATAGTTAAGTGCTCAAATTAAAGTTTTGGATTTTATTTCATTTGATTTGTGCAAGTAAGGAAAATGCACTGAAGGCAAGTAATAGTGGCATAAGTGTGGAGGTGACCTATGGCATAAGTGTGGAGGTGAGGAGAAAACGTCTATATCTCAATAAAACATCACATGACGGTTTAGTTTTAAGGTGTAACTAAGGTGTAGTTAGGGTACTCTACAGTATGCATTGTGTCTGTGGTGTGTGGGTGTGTTTTTGAGTGGACACATTTTTGAGTGTGTTTGTTTTGTGGGTGCCCAACAGATAGAAGTGGCAAAGATATGTGAGTACTTTGATGGGAAGTCACCACAAGACTCCCAGGAGTTCTTAACCACCATTTTGGAAAATCTCCATGGCAGCCTAAAAACCAAAGCACAAGATGGCACAGCTGAGGAGGTGATGTCATTGGACACAGGGCATGCAGTAATGATGTAATATTCACCCAGACCTCCAACAATGGCCGTTCAATCATTAGTGATCTTTTCCAAGGGCAGCTGAGGTCACGTCTGGTGTGTGGGAAGTGTCAGAAGGTACATAGCCGTGACGTTATGATAACATAGCTGTGACGTTATGATAACATAACATAATCACGATATTGACTCAGTCCACAGAACGCCTCGATCCCTTCATGTTCCTGCTGTTACCTGTCCCAGAGGACCCACATCTGGTAAACATAATATTGGACAAAAATACTGTACACATGTATGGGGTGTGGTACAGTAGTGGTACATATGAACTTCATGTGTGTTATGCATCATAAGGTATGCCTGGAATGTGATAAGGTGTGGCTGTGACACCATAGGGTGTGCTTATGACACCATAGGGTGTGCTTATGACCCCATAGGGTGTGCTTATGACCCCATAGGGTGTGCTTATGACACCATAGGGTGTGCTTATGACACCATAGGGTGTGGCTATGACACCATAGGGTGGGTGTGCTTATGACACCATAGGTGTGGCTCCATCACCATCCATTTCACCATTCAGACATCTGACTGGACTTTGGAAGACTCTCTGCAAAACCTGACTAAGGAAGAGTACTTTGATGAAGACCAGTGGTATGTTTATTAGTGATTACCAGTGGTATGTAGTTATTAATGATTACCAGTGGTATGTAGTTATTAGTGATTACCAGTGGTATGTAGTTATTAGTGATTACCAGTGGTATGTAGTTATTAGTGATTACCAGTGGTATGTAGTTATTAGTGATTACCAGTGGTATGTAGTTATTAATGATTACCAGTAGTATTTAGTTATTAGTGATTACCAGTGGTATGTAGGGGGTTATTAGTGATTACCAGTGGTATGTAGTTATTAGTGATTACCAGTGGTATGTAGTTATTAGTGATTACCAGTGGTATGTAGTTATTAGTGATTACCAGTGGTATGTAGTTATTAGTGATTACCAGTGGTATGTAGTTATTAATGATTACCAGTGGTATGTAGTTATTAGTGATTACCAGTGGTATGTAGTTATTAGTGATTACCAGTGGTATGTAGTTATTAATGATTACCAGTGGTATGTAGTTATTAATGATTACCAGTGGTATGTAGTTATTAGTGATTACCAGTGGTATGTAGTTATTAGTGATTACCAGTATTTTATTTAGCATTGGTTTATTAAAACTTAATCAGTATAAAGTGATTTTACCAGTTACCATAGTTACCATGTGTTCTCAGGTGCTGTCCTAAATGTAACTGTGTGGCTAGTATGAAGAGGATTACTGAAGTAGCCCTAGCACCAGAGCTGTTGATTGTGTACTTGAAGAGGTTTAAAATGTAAGGCCACACGATGTTTGTCATATGTCACATGATGTTTGTCCTATGTCACATGATGTTTGTCCTATGTCACATGATGTTTGTCCTATGTCACATGATGTTTGTCCTATGTCATGTGATGCTTGTCCTATGTCACACAATGTTTGTCATATATCACATGATGCTTGTCCTATGTCACGTGATGCTTGTCCTATGTCACGTGATGCTTGTCCTATGTCACGTGATGCTTGTCTCATGTCACATGAATCTTGTCTCATGTCACATGATTCTTGTCTCATGTCATGTGTTACTTGTTCCATATTTGCACTACCCATGTAAGACTGCATAATTATATTTTCTGTTTCAAGCAACACATATGGAAGGAGAGAAAAGGTTATTACTCGCGTGGAATACCCTTTGAGGTGAGCAACGCCTGCATGTGACACACATGTGATGCACATGTGACGCACATGTGACATGTGTTGTTGTGACATAATGTCGTTGACCTGTAACTTCTGCAGTGGTTTTGAGCTAGCACCAAACATACCTGAATCACAAGATGTCTATAGTCTGTTTGGAGTCATCAACCACTCAGGGACTCTCTCTGGAGGCTGCTGTAAGGGAACAGATCAATAGCTGAACATGTCTGATTATTGTAGTTGGGGGAAAAGTAGTAACATACATCAGGCCATATGATATGCTTTTGAGTGCTGAAATCTAGAGGGACACAACACCAAACACAGCACCTTAGCACCCAAAATAGCACCTTGGCACTTAAAATAGCACCTTGGCACCCAACATAGCACCTTAGCACCCCAACAATTAATTTATTTTGTAGTAACACAAGAAAGCAGCTGGCTTTAGGAAGAAACCTTTCATCTACCAAATGTGGGTGATGGTTTTGTTTAAATCTAGTTGGGCCAATCATGTTGTGTATTGACTTTAGTATCTGAGCCACGCCCTCAGCATTAGAACCACACCCTTTTCCTCATCCTAATAACAACTAGAGCATGCAATGTTCAGTGATTTCTGACAGTGTGGTGTGTTGAACTTGCCATCATCTTTAGACACTGCCTGTGCCAAACATGGGGACCAGTGGCACCGCTTCTTTGACACCTTGGTGACACCGCTGAAGGAAAGTGATGTGGTGGTAAGCAAGAATGCACAAGAATATACAAGAATGCACAAGAATATATGCAGTCCTCCCTGTATTACTTATATATATTTTTTGCTGTATTGATATATATTTGTACTGTACATCAAGACTGTAACATCATGTGACCACATGCCCAGTACTGTACATCAAGACTGTAACATCATGTGACCACATTGACCACATGCCCAGTACTGTACATCAAGACTGTAACATCATGTGACCACATTGACCACATGCCTAGTACTGTACATCAAGACTGTAACATCATGTGACCACATTGACCACATGCCTAGTACTGTACATCAAGACTGTAACATCATGTGACCACATTGACCACATGCCCAGTACTGTACATGTTCCTCCTTTCATTCTTATTCCATATAATGCCACTCCAGACATCAGGGGCATATGTGCTGTTTTATCAACGAACCTTAAGGTATTGATGATGAATTTTTTAATTAGTGCACACTCCTGTCTTGAATGGTGTTTGTTTCCATAGGCAGCCAGGCCTGTGTGGTATTCCAAACTTTGGCAATACCTGCTACATCAGTGCTGCAGTTCAGTGTCTCTTCAGTTTAGCTAAAGTTCGAGAATGCTTTAAAATCTGTAAGCTCTCCCATTTATCTCTGATGCTACACCTAGGATATTGGTGTTTCAGTGCTATACACCTGATATCTCTGATATACATGTAAATGTTCCATAATTCAGTACCAATATTTGTGCCTCTTCCCCAGGCCATGATGCCCCTCTCCAGGGCTCCATTGAAGGGGCTCACACTACTGTGGCAGCTGCCCTCTCTAAGGTCTTGTACAATCTCCAGGTGGGCAGGCAGGCTCCTGGAGCTTACAAAGTATGTGGACATTAATAACTGGTGGTTATTAACATTGGTTATTAATGTTTATCTTTGCCTCATCAGAGGAATATTGAGTTGCTTGCCTCAGGATTCCAAAAGTTCTCGCAGCAAGATTCCCACGAGTTCATAATGTGCTTGCTAGAAAACATATCCCATTGTGAGAAAGAAAATCACGGAGGAGGGGCCTGTTTTCAAGAACATGGAGTGGAAGTAAGTGTAGCATGTGCACATCACATGCACATCACATGCACATCACATGTGCATGCACTTGCATAAGTATAAAACATTAGATACCACATACATGTACTTGTGGAAATGTAGAAGGGGTATATATATTAATTATTATTATTTTAATATACTGGGGTATATGTTATACAAGTATAGTGGGCGTGGTCAATACATCTTAATGGGCGTGTCGATGATTCGTACCACTGTTTGGTGGGTGTGGCTAGCACATTGTTCAGCGTACCAAGTGTCTTCCCCTGCAGCCTGGAGTGGCGTCTGTAGCAGAGTTATTTCAGGGTGCACTGCAATCAAGAATCAAATGTACAGATTGTATGAAGGTATGGCAGCTGCCATATATGGCTATACACCACACACACACACACATCACAATCACAAATGATGCATCACACACATCACAAATGATACATCATACACACACACACACACACACACACACACACACACACACACACACACACACATCCTTTATGTAGTTTCCCTGTTCAGGAAACAACTCGCGAGGACCCCTTCATCAGCCTCTCTGTTCCTGTACCTCACCAAGAGGTAGGCACCGTAAGAAAAGGATTATTAACATTATTGTCACATTGCTTCATGAGTGCTTACATGTGTGCTACATAACGTTTGTGTGCTGTGATTATTATTATTATTATTTTTATGAGAAGAAAACAGGTAACATGAGGTAAATGCGCACATGTACACTGTATAAATGCACACATGTACACTGTATAAAAAGCTACCAATGGCTGCCCTAGCGTTGGCACTATGCCTGAGGAGAGCAATGGCCAGTCTTTGGTGTAGTCTGCCTAAGAACAACACTGTGTGTTCTCCCATTCTGATATTCAAACAGGAAGTTGTTGATCTCCATACATGCATAGGAATGGCACTGGAGTCTCCAGTCATTGTAAGCAGCAACAGTTGGTGAGTTTTTTGTTCTGCTAAGTAGTCCATATGCACATACTACTACTGTGTCTGCTTGTATGACAACATGTCTGCTTGTATGACAACATGTCTGCTTGTATGTTACATGTCCTAGCTTCATTCATTGATTTACATTCTTTTGGTGCTAGTTTATAACCATGCAGCCCCAGGGGGTGGCCCCTTGTATGGCTAGCATTAGCTATTACCGCTCCCTTGTACACATGCATAGCAATAATCCAAAAGTCAAAAGGAATCTCCCTACCCCTCGTTCCCTTGTCCCTACCCTTTTGGTGCCCCTCGTTCCCTTGTCCCTACCCTTTTGGTGCCCCTCGTTCCCTTGTCCCTACCCTTTTGGTGCCCCTCGTTCCCTTGTCCCTACCCTTTTGGTACCCCTCGTTCCCTTGTCCCTACCCTTTTGGTGCCCCTCGTTCCCTTGTCCCTACCCTTTTGGTACCCCTCGTTCCCTTGTCCCTACCCTTTTGGTACCCCTCGTTCCCTTGCCTGTGCCATGGCACTTTGCTCTTCTTTGACCAAATAAATGCCGACTGGGGAAGAGTAGTCAGCTGTGGTGTGCATGGACTGGGGAGGAGTAATCAGCCATGATGTCATCCCCAGGCATTGCTCAGTGTGCCACGCCTCCAGTCCACCACGAAGAACTGTGAGAATCCTGAGATATCCAAAGATCTTGATGGTACATCTAAAACGATTCCACCTCAACAGGTGTGTTGGAGATGTGTTATTCATTGGGGTAACCTGATTAGTGAGGTCACAGTACACACACTACACACCACACACATACACACATGCACATACACACACCACGCATACACACACATACACACCACACATATACACAAATGCACATACACACACATACACACATGCACACACATACATACACATACACACCACAACATACACACCACACATATACACACCACACACATACACACCACACACATACACACACCACACATGCACACACACACATACACACCACACACCACACAAGCACACACATACACACCACACACATACACACATGCACACACATACACACCACACACACACATACACACATACATACCACACACTACACAAGCACACACATACACACCACACACACACACATACACACCACACACACACACATACACATACACACCATGCAGTACCCATGCCAATGCACAAGATCACTAATAAAGGTATTTATCTCCCTCAGCAGTGGTGTGAGAGAGAAGGTGGACACACTTGTTGACTTCCCTCAGTAGGTTGTTGTGTACTTATGGGGAAAAGATGATGTAAACAGGGGGTTTCCCTTGTTACAGCACACTCGAACTCTCACTGTTTGCACTGAACACTTCCCCGATTGCTATATATGACCTTACAGCTGTGATAAACCATTATGGAACCATTGCAAGTGGACATTGTAAGTGTACTGGTACTGTACTGGTATCACACTGGTATTGTACTGTTATCATACTATTCATTTATTGTTTTCTTATTATTTATTTATTTTTTTATTTTAAATATTTTTTAAAAAAATACAACTGTTATCATACTAGCTGTTACTATACTGTTACCGTACTGGTATCATACTGTTACTGTACTGGTGTTGTGCTCATTGTAATTGTTTGTTTCAACATGCATTTTCTTTTTTAATGAGAGGGTAATAAAGATATTAACATTTGAAAATGAAGCCCTATATGTTCCAAGGATGCAAATTTAAAATTATAATAATTTAATCAATGATTTCTCTCCCCCCCCCCCCCCCCAAATGTAGACACTGCATTTCGCAAACATGATGGGAAATGGTACCAGTTTGATGATGCAAAAGTTGCTCCTATTCGTGTTGAAAAAGTTGTGGTTAGTTATTAACACACATGTTTTGCCCGCTATTAAGGTACTGTGGTTATTAATTCTGATGTGGATACAGGCAGCATGTGTCTTAAGGTTGTGAATGTACCATACCAGTTGGTGTGTTATGTGGTGCACTGTGCATGCAAGCACCACAACAGGTATATGATCTGTCAGTATACATGTAACTGCCAGTATAACATAAGACATAACTTGGAACAGACTCAGGTTAAATAACATATCAACAGTTAGTATAACTATAGATGTGGTGTGTTAAGATGTGTGGATTACCTTTGCCTGCAGACGCTTAATACCTACCTGCTCTTCTATGAGCCTGTCCTGCCGGCCATCACTAACTAACAGGGCACTACAGTGAAGACATTACATTATCTGGTGATGTGACTATTACTTTTAAACCAACATACCATTGCATTGATTGTGCCAAGTTTGAGAATTACATGTAGGGGGTGCAAACCGGAGTGAGATTATCTACTACTACTACTCCAACCGCTCTCCCATGCAAATACACAAAAGTGCATGCTACAAGCACACATATTTCTGTACACCTAAATGATAACACTCAAGGGTGTTCTGTTGGATTGTGAGCCAACTACACGCTCTGCAAACAGGGTTCGAGCGAGTCCTTCAAGCCGGAGAGAAATCCCTTTATTCTGAACAGGTCGTCGGGCAGACGAGCAGCCTCCGCTCTAGACACCTGCAGACACGCCTCACTGCTCGAGATTTCCCTCATCTTGGCTCTTAGCCTGTCAGAAGACGCGAATATTGCCCTTATCCTGTCATTCTGTAGTTCCTGCACCTCGGGTTTCCACGCGAAGTACGCAAGCCCGAAGCAAATTGCACCCGACCCCACTCCCAGTGCTAACGCCACCTCTGGCTTCTGTGGTTCTCCCTCCAAGAGCCCGGCAAGCGGGGCAGAGACGCCTATAGCTGCGCCCAACACACCGGCTAAAAGAGCTGCTGTTATGGGTTCGACCTCGCCGATAAACGGAAGGTCCACCAAGGAAGAGGTCTCTTTCAGCTTCTCGAGCTCACGTGCCAAAACCTTGTACTGGCGGGTGCACTCGGACAGGGAAGCAACTGTTGCGTTCAGGAAGCTGGTGAATTCCTGTGCACTCTTTCGCTCCAGGTTCTCTCTCGCGTCTTCTAGCGCTCCGCTTTTACACACGTAGTGTGCCAGTTCGTTACACAGTCGGCAGAACTGTTGCGCCGCGACTTTCGTTTCCAGGTGCTGTTTCCGGAGGGGTGCATATCCTACGATGTCCGGGAATTCAGTCCTAGTGAAGGTCTTAGCTTCACTGTGACAAGCGCGAATCAAATCAACAAACCTACAAACGTCTATGTAATTGTAGGTCATAATTATTAGTATCCGTCGCGTGATTTAATTTCTATACCTGAGGCCGAGGGATTGACTACGTGACGTGGGTGTGTTGCGTCTCACTGATGCGATTTCTTTCCGGTCAACGCGATTGTTGTAGCAAGAATACAGGCCCCTTTAAGGTCTTGCAAACAGCAATTACGCACTTCTGTTGATTGGTTATGGCTACAGGCTGCATCGATGTTTGTCCTTACATCTCCAAATATCACAACATCGTATGGGGCGTGCACAAAATCACTTCTAAGAAGTGTGCGAGCTCATATAAAGCAGCTGAACACTATTAAATATATAGTCGTATTCACTGGTCGCGTTCGCTTGCCATGCCGTCGATTCTCCCCTTTTGCGCTGGTCACCTTCATATCATCGTCGCGATCCTGGTAGCTCGTTGCAACGGAGGTTTTGGACTGAGCGTACAGTCGGACCCGGAGTGCCTTTATTTGGAGCAACTTTCAGCGAAGATCGATGGTCCAATTAATTCCGCCTCGCTTCCTTCCGTGAGCGCCAGTTGTATCTCCTCGTGGAACAATATACTTCTCTCCGGGTCTAAAAACTCTAGCATCCTAAGCTTGTGCATAAGCGATTGTCAGTCCCTACATGACCTTTTCACTAGGTGCAAGGGTCAACCCGAGGCGGATTTTTACTTCGGACTCCTTTGCGGTGAATACAATGGTGTGTACTGCACGACCCTATACGGCTCAAACCAATTCGCCTCTTTGTTCAACGCTACGGAAGGATACTGTGGAAACCAGCCCACGTGTAGCAGCAATTGCAAACAAGCCGCGCAGTCCTTGCTGAATTACGCCGGCTGTTGCTCGGTTCTCTTCAGTAACCAGACTTATGCCGCATGCAGCCTGCCGCTGCTTGACTACTGTCAACCAATGTACATCAGTCCCAATGCCCTCGGCCTGAAGGTCAGCGACGGGCCTATAGTTACCGCGGCCACGGCTATTGTCACGTTTGCAGCTTTGTGTGGATTGATACTGTCTATGTGAACAGCACTATGCTCAAGCATATACTCGTTAATTATACATGGCATGTTTTCGCGGCAAATACCATGCAATTAAAGGCGCATAATAAAAGCCTATTGTTGTGTAAACATTGGTATTAACGTATATATTATTTATATGTATACATGTATATTAAAACAAAATTGCATGAGACTGAAACTCGGTTGGAATAAGTATATATACACTCGACTTATCAGTGTATACGCTGTATAATCTTCTCTGGCAAACCACATCAACTTGATGTGTATATACATGTAAATAAACGGCGCGCGCCGCTGTCCGGTAAATAATAATTGTACCCGGTACCTTGTATAGTATATATGTTTCGCTTATTTCATGTGTAGCATATCCATTCACGGTGAAATATCCAAGTTCTCCCTTTGTTCAGCGAGCGTCCACGTGCTGCACAATACCGTCCTCGGAACTGCATACGTGCTGCTGTCACAAGGCGACAGTGGGACGATTTTATTACGGCGGTTGTCTGCGATAACTGGATTGTTGCGGTACAGGTCACGTACCGATATCTGCATAGACTCGCGGCAATCACCAGGTCCGAAGTCCGGCCACAATTGCCACCTAAGAAGTCCTCGCATTCTCCTCCTAAATTTCGTATTTAAGATTAGAAACACGGCCGGATTTACGGAGGGTAACAAGTACAACAGCATCATAGCAACCAGCACAACTGGATCGCTCACTTCGTCAAAAGTCCGCCCCTCGACGGCCGATTTAATCAAGATCGCAGCATAGTACCCGTATAACGATAAAAACGCCATAACGTTCAAGAGGAAGGCTGTAAATACGGACTTAAGGGTCCGAACCTCTGATCTCCATTCGATCGGTGGGTCACGAGAGTCGCAGTTTATTAATACGGACGCGTTTTCGAGTGTATGGTGAGCCCGTATGCTCTTCACCGCAAGGAGCTTCCGCAAGACGTAACCGTAGTTGACGACACTGACCACGGCGGCACCAACGTAGGTCAGTCCCGTCATAGCGAACAGAACAATCCACGCCGTGCTGTAGGCGGCTTGGTCGTAAGCACGTTGCAGGTGGGGAGCCAGGCAAGAAACTATTGTGTTCGCCGTGTCGTTCCCTTCGAATTCCGCGCCGCCTGCCAACACTCCTGCCCCTCCGAACACCACCGCAAGCACCCACACAAGAGCTACATAGAGGTAGGTCCGCCTCGTATATGGAGTCCATTCAAAAAAGCGGAGAACGGCGTAGTATCTGTCTCTACTGATGCACACATGCAGCATAAGGTTCGGAAACTGGATGGCAGTGACGACAAACCGGCTCACTTCACAAATGCCTTCTCCCAAGATCCATCTTCTCTTCACCGACACTATCACCATCGCAAGCACAGGAACAAGGCTCAGCATATTAGAGGCTACCATGGAGGAGAGAAAGATGTTCGTGTTGCTCTGAACCCTCCGGGCTTTCACCAGCAGCGCGAGGAGGAGAGTGTTTGATATCAGAGCTACGACCAGCTCTATCAAGAAGGCCGGGAAGAGGGCCATTACAGCAAGGGCGGGGAGCTCGTACGCTAAAGTCGAGGAGTCGTTGCCGGGGTCCATCAGAACGATATGAGCCAAAGCTACATGTACACACGCGTATATAGTTACAAATGTGCCAGAGCGTCTGAGCGTGTGTACGTGCATACGTCACAGGCGCGAAGTGTATTAAGTCTGAAATGCGCGCTTGTGGTCGTGACCTTTCGCACCGTAGACGCGCCTCAAACCTTACAGTCGTCGTATCAGATAACTGCGTCATAATCAGCACACCTCCATTTCTCTATGTCCTCGCGCCTTGTATTGAAGTGAATGAAGAGCGCCTGTGAGGGAGTTGAAATCAAATGCCCCAATTAACGTTGGGGACTAATAACTGGTCAAATCACCCCCTCCTCGACCAATTCCTATATGACTTACCTGCCGCTTCTCAAAACGAACGCGCGTTTCAGTCCTGCATGCATGGGTGTGAACCGAGGTACTAAAATTGAAATCAGTCTACGCAAAAGAAAATCGCTTATTAGCCACGAACAGTTAATTGCATGGCAATTATAACCTTGAATGGTTAATTAAATATTGAACCTATAAACCGGTAATTAACCAGTACCTAACATAACTAAGTAACTACTCCAGTTTGGAGTTATTAAACGTGCAGCACATTACACGTACCCGGTACGTGGTACTGGTACCGATTTTAACCCTGCCCGTTTAAGTAACTCCAAACTGGAGTAGTTACTTAGTTATGTTAGGTATTGCAAACTCCTATTTATTTAGGCATTGTCGGAAAAATTTGTTTGATTAAACATCTAATTACTGTAAATTTCCCTTGATGCTAAGTGTTCCGATTGATGATAGTACCTGAAACATGCATCCTTACTATAATAAAGGATAAATCCATACCACACAGACCTCCATTATTATTTTTAAGCATAAATTGGTTGCTCTTTTAACCAACAGGAGCAATAATCGGGAAACAAAAAAGATGCATTGTGTCTGACGTAACGGTCGAACCTTTTAGGGAGAAAATTACCCATGGCCCCGGCCAACCCCGGAATATTGGGATTGAACGCATAAATTAGTAATAGTACCATATTGGAGCTCTATTAGCTATATAGTATACCGGTACATGTAAATTATAGAGATGCTGTCAGCCGAAGACTTAGACTGGTGGAATGTTATGGCCCAGAACTGGGGCGCTGCGAACATGGAACATCCACCGTCAGTAAAAGTTACCATCCCCGTGGCTTTGCTGTCTGCGTTCGTCGCTTACTACTTGCTGGTCGCCGTAAAGAAACCCAAGGTGGTGGGAGGGAGCGTTGAACTCAGAACACTTTACCAGCAACACTGTCCCTCTCTGTGGGAGTCATACTGGCCGACTTTCTGGGCACTTAACGCTCATGTCTCCTCCATCGTTCGCGCCTTTATCCAGTGCTCTCCACCTGTAGGCTACCATAGGTAACGAATGGCTGCTGTGTGAGGATAGTAGTACTACTGCGCTCCACCTTTGCAGAGAACTAGTTGAGCTGGCAGATGGAGGTGTGGCCTCGCTGGACTGGGTCAAGGAAGGGGACGGTCTGCCGCCTAGCACCCCTATCCTTCTTATTTTAGCAGGAATGAGCGGTGAGTAAGCTACGTGTGTGTGTGTGTGTGTGTGTGTGTGTGTGTATGTGTGTGTATGTGTGCGTGTGTGTGTGTGCATGTTTGCATGTGTGTGTGCGTGTGTGAGTGTGTATGTGCATGGGTGAATGTGTGGGCTTTTAGTAGACACGTCCTAGTTTGAATATGTGTACACATGTCAGCTATGTGTATACTAACTACTTGTCCTTGAACACAAATTTACAACATCTGGTACCAGTTCATCTGTGTGGTGCTAACATAAACAAATTTATTGTTGTCCCATGTGTGTGTGCATGTGTATGTGCATGTGACATATTTCTTTCATGAACAGGTTCCAGTGACTGTGCCTATGTCAAGTACTTGGCGTGGGCTGGACTGTCAGAAGACTACAGGTGAGGTCACTGAGGTGTGTGGTGTGTGTGTCTCCAACACAACTTTAGTTGGTCTTTGATCAGAGGTTGCTAGCTGTTCATTCTTTTCTAAAAAGTTTAAATACTGGGAGAGGAAGTACATGTACTGTGTCCCTTAAGGCAGCTGGCAACTATCATCAAGGTTAAAGTTTGTGTATGTTTTCATCACCTCTGATGGTGGTAACCATGGCAACTGAGGTGGTGGATGGAACCATTGAGACAAGTGGGAAAGTGGAGGATAGGTGGGAAGGTGTAAGGGAGGGGAAGGTGGAGGTAGGGAGGGCATAAGTGGGAAGGTGAAGGTAAGGGAGGGGAAGGTGGAGGTAGGGAGGGCATAAGTGGGAAGGTGGAGGTAAGGGAGGGGAAGGGGAGGTAAGGGAGGGCATAAGTGGGAAGGTGGAGGTAAGGGAGGGGAAGGTGGAGGTAGGGAGGGCATAAGTGGGAAGGTGGAGGTAAGGGAGGGGAAGGTGGAGGTAGGGAGGGCATAAGTGGGAAGGTGGAGGTAAGGGAGGGCATAAGTGGGAAGGTGGAGGTAAGGGAGGGGAAGGTGGAGGTAGGGAGGGTATAAGTGGGAAGGTGGAGGTAGGGAGGGCATAAGTGGGAAGGTGGAGGTAAGGGAGGGGAAGGGGAGGTAGGGAGGGCATAAGTGGGAAGGTGGAGGTAGGGAGGGCATAAGTGGGAAGGTGGAGGTAGGGAGGGCATAAGTGGGAAGGTGGAGGTAGGGAGGGGAAGGTGGAGTAAGGGAGGGCATAAGTGGGAAGGTGGAGGTAGGGAGGGCATAAGTGGGAAGGTGGAGGTAAGGGAGGGGAAGGTGGAGGTAGGGAGGGCATAAGTGGGAAGGTGGAGGTAGGGAGGGCATAAGTGGGAAGGTGGAGGTAAGGGAGGGGAAGGTGGAGGTAGGGAGGGCATAAGTGGGAAGGTGGAGGTAAGGGAGGGCATAAGTGGGAAGGTGGAGGTAAGGGAGGGCATAAGTGGGAAGGTGGAGGTAGGGAGGGCATAAGTGGGAAGGTGGAGGTAAGGGAGGGCATAAGTGGGAAGGTGGAGGTAAGAGAGGGGCATGATCATGCCTCAGGTTTTTATTGCTGCACAGTGACACCACCACCGCTGATATGTTCTCATCTTTGTGTACAGGCCTGTGGTATTCAACCAGAGGGGAGCAGGGGGTGTGCCTGTAAAGGTAGGCTGGGGAGCAGGGGGTGTGCCTTTGAAGGTAGGCTGGGGAGCAGGGGTGTGCCTTTGAAGGTAGGCTGGGGAGCAGGGGGTGTGCCTGTAAAGTTAGGCTGGGGAGCAGGGGGTCTACCATTGCAATATGTGTGTATGTGTGTTTGTGTGTGTGTGTGAAAGAGGGTGTTCCTGTGAAAGGTGTGGCCCCTGTACATTATACGGCTAATGGATGTCACTGAAAGTGTGTGCTTTTCTGTCAACATTGCTGTGAGTGGTCACATTAGCCAACACCTAGGATTTCTCTCCTCATCCCCAGACCCATCGGCTGTACTGCTGTTCGAAGGTAGACGACTTACAGACTGCAGTGTGTTGCATCCAAAGACGTTACCCAGAGGCAAAGATTATAGGTGTTGGAGTATCATTGGGAGGGTGAGTGAATGGTGAGGGTGGGGCTATGGGTGTGGTTACTGCTGTTATAGTGACCTCGAATGTAGTCAGTTTTATCCCACTCCCTACTCTCCTCTCTCCTTCCTCCTCCCCTCCCCCTTTCCTCCTACCTCCCCCTTCCCTTCCACGCCTTACTTCATCTCCCCATGCACACACATATCAACAGAGTCCAGCTGACTCACTACCTCCATCAGTCAGGTGACAGCTGTGACCTTCAGGGTGTCCTCACCATATCTTCTGGGTGGAATACTTTTGCTACGCAGAAGTCTATTGAGAACAGCCGAGTGAACATACGATATTCTCGCTACCTCTGTGGGAAGATTAAAACTGTTCTTCAAAGGTTAGGCTGTGGGAGGTGTGGCCAGGATGGAAAGGGTCCAAACTGTACAAGTATACTAATAATTCGTTAATAATTATACAATGCTTGACTGTATAAAGGTTGTTGTATGTTTTCGTCTACATGTATTGGTGTTAGGTGGACTGGTAACCATGGCAATAGATGAAGAACCTCATGACGTGTTAGGTTGACTTTTTCAATTATAGTTACCTGCAGCAAGATGGTGTGTCAAGGGACAGCCTTCCCTTTGATGTTGAGAAGGCTTTAAAGGTGAGTTGGTGTGTGGTGACATCACTGTGTACATGGTGATGACATCACTGTGTACATGGTGTGATGACATCACTGTGTACATGGTGTGATGATGACATCACTGTGTGCATGATGTGGTGTACATGGTGTGATGAGGAACATGGAGATTCCATGGGTCACTATCACATGGAGGTCACACTTCAATCACATGCACACATTCACACATATACCTACATGTACATGTACACATGCACACACATACATTTCTACACGCAATTTTGTTAGTGGTGTTTTGTGTTGCAGGCAACACTCATGTCTGAATATGACACAGCTGTTACCGTACCAGTCTTTGGATACTCATGTCTGGAGGACTATTATGTCGATGCCAGCAACAGTGACAAGGTTGATAGGATTAAACGCCCACTCATTTGTGTATCTGCAGCCAATGACCCTTTTGTCCCCGAAGACTGTAAGTTTGGGAGGGAGTGTGTGTGTGTGTGTGTGTGTGTGTGTGTGTGTGTGTGTGTGTGTGTGTGTGTGTGTGTGTGTGTGTGCTTGTATGTGTGTGTGTGTGCTTGTATGTATGTGTGTGTGTGTGTGCTATTTAGTAAATCTTTGCTTTGTGTCACAAGGGTTAATGTCCCACACACCTTGGTATTCAGTGAGCTAATCGCATTAGTGTGCTATCTATGCTACTATAGCATGCAGTTAACCCATGTGTGCTGGGGTGCCTTGTGTGCTGGGGTGCCTTGTGTGCTGGGGTGCCTTGTGTGCTGGGGCCTGGGGTGTCTTGTGTGATGGGGTGCCTTGTGTGCTGGGGCCTGGGGTGCCTTGTGTGCTGGGGTGCCTTGTGTGCTGGGGTGCCTTGTGTGCTGGGGTGCCTTGTGTGCTGGGGTGCCTTGTGTGCTGGGGTGCCTTGTGTGCTGGGGTGCCTTGTTTGCTGGGGTGCCTTGTGTGATGGGGTGCCTTGTGTGCTGGGGTGCCTTGTGTGCTGGGGTGCCTTGTGTGCTGGGGTGCCTTGTTTGCTGGGGTGCCTTGTGTGATGGGGTGCCTTGTGTGCTGGGGTGCCTTGTGTGCTGGGGTGCCTTGTGTGCTGGGGTGCCTTGTGTGCTGGGGTGCCTTGTGTGCTGGGGTGCCTTGTGTGCTGGGGTGCCTTGTGTGCTGGGGTGCCTTGTGTGCTGGGGTGCCTTGTTTGCTGGGGTGCCTTGTGTGATGGGGTGCCTTGTGTGCTGGGGTGCCTTGTGTGCTGGGGTGCCTTGTGTGCTGGGGTGCCTTGTGTGCTGGGGTGCCTTGTGTGCTGGGGTGCCTTGTGTGATGGGGTGCCTTGTGTGCTGGGGTGCCTTGTGTGCTGGGGTGCCTTGTGTGCTGGGGTGCCTTGTGTGCTGGGGTGCCTTGTGTGCTGGGGTGCCTTGTGTGCTGGGGTGCCTTGTGTGATGGGGTGCCTTGTGTGCTGGGGTGCCTTGTGTGCTGGGGTGCCTTGTGTGCTGGGGTGCCTTGTGTGCTGGGGTGCCTTGTGTGCTGGGGTGCCTTGTTTGCTGGGGTGCCTTGTGTGCTGGGGTGCCTTGTGTGCTGGGGTGCCTTGTGTGCTGGGGTGCCTTGTGTGCTGGGGTGCCTTGTGTGATGGGGTGCCTTGTGTGCTGGGGTGCCTTGTGTGCTGGGGTGCCTTGTGTGCTGGGGTGCCTTGTGTGCTGGGGTGCCTTGTGTGCTGGGGTGCCTTGTGTGCTGGGGTGCCTTGTGTGCTGGGGTGCCTTGTGTGCTGGGGTGCCTTGTGTGCTGGGGTGCCTTGTGTGCTGGGGTGCCTTGTGTGCTGGGGTGCCTTGTGTGCTGGGGTGCCTTGTGTGCTGGGGTGCCTTGTGTGCTGGGGTGCCTTGTGTGCTGGGGTGCCTTGTGTGCTGGGGTGCCTTGTGTGCTGGGGTGCCTTGTGTGCTGGGGTGCCTTGTGTGATGGGGTGCCTTGTGTGCTGGGGTGCCTTGTGTGCTGGGGTGCCTTGTGTGCTGGGTGCCTTGTCTACCATTTAAACTGACGTTTGATACACCTTATATGGCCTGGCAATAGTCTGAGTGTAGATTGTTAACTGGTGTTAACTGGTTTAGTCCGTTTAATGCAAGCATGCTTTGCCTAGATTAAAAACAGCAAATGTGCTTCAAATCTTATTGCCAGAAGCTTTTCATTTTGCTTCTGGTTATATCCGCATTTTCCAACAAGTTTGTTTGTTGACTGGACATCTGGCTCTGTATGGGGCGGGGCCAACTGGAAGAGCAGGCAGGTCAACTTTGCAACAGTGAAAAGGACGGTGGATCTGCACACCAGAGCCTTAACCTTGCAGGCTGATTACTCATCATGGTCATGCTGATGCTGTTGGCTTGCCAGGGATTAGTCAGTGCTCCAGCAGTGTGTAGCGAGGATGATAGACTAACATCTCGATTGAACGTGAGCCACTGATGCGTTCTGAAACGACACAACAGAAAGGGATAGAGAGGAAGAGGTTGATGCAGATTTGGAAACAGACGAAGCAACTGATGTTCAAGAGGAGATAGCAGGTACTATTAGTGGACATTGCCAGCAGTTGTACTTGTCATGCTCTTCAATGGCAAGTCACTGATGGTGTTGTTGAAGATTCCACAACTCATCCACGTTGTAGTGCCAAGCTTCTTTGGGAGAGCGACATGTTTATGACAGAGAGGAAGCCAATTGATGTCCATCCCACCCAGATGATCATCACACAGAGAGGAGAGTGCAATGCCCTCAAAGAAAGAAGAATGAGAGTTTTCTCAGAAGCACAATTCCCTGCACCAAAGTTTGGAGTCCTTGCGGTTCCCCCCCCCCCCCCCCCCCCCCCCCCCCCTTCCAAAGGGATTCAGTTCAGATGCAAATACTGATTTAGGCATTCAACAAGCAGTGTACATGATAGTGTCAGGGTGTGGAGGGGAAAGGATGACAATTACTGTTAAGATGGTTTGCCCCCATGTGGCCATTGAAAGATCGTAAGGAAACCTAAAGGAGAGCTTAAATGATGTAAGGATGGAAAGGGGGCTATGGCAACATGCAGGAGAGGGAGAAAACAGGCACAGCTCAAGTGTTACAACTAATACTACATTCACACAACACGATTTTTCCATGCTAATACGGTACTGTGAAGTACAGCACAATATGGTTCGGTTAAAATTTGACTTGTGAACACTGACAAAACCGAGCCAGCATGGTTAGTTGTTTCCAGGTGGTTGATTTCAGGTAATAATTGTAGGAATTATTTTTTAATAACCAATCGCGATACCACATAACCTCAGGCGCATATGAACGGTGCTCAATATTCGTGCCATACCATGCAATACCAAGCTGTTCCGTACCGTGCCATTGTTGTGTGAATGTAGTATAACTGAACCCTTGCATGCTGGCATTTATAAGTGGAACTTCTCTTGAGGCATGTCGTATGTATGGCGTGCATTTTACAGGGTTTCGTGAAAATAGCTACTACAAAGTTCCGCTGGATCATTTTAAGCAATCATCATGTTCAGACTGCAACTATCAATGGGCATCCATACATGGCATGTGGTTGGAGTGATTCCATCCGGTAGCATTTCATATCCACCCACAACACCACGCTAGAAAGCAATCCTCATGCAAAACAGCGTTGGCGTGAGACTTGACTTTGATGACATCAGTGGCAGTAGTAGAGGTAGTGGATGCCCATAGCCATGCGTGACAGGGTGGTCTTCAATTAGAAGCTACCTGGAAATACTCAGTGATGGGACCGCAGGGTTAGTGGGAATAACAGAGGACTGATGTGTACCCATGGGGTGTGTGCCTTTCATCCTCAAGGTAAGAGATGGTCACATGCTGACTTTACTGAGAGTATTGCAGTGGCTCTCCTGGCCTTTGCAACTGCTTCAAAAACTATATTGAAAACCACATTGGGAAAACATTCCAGTGATAATAACTGTAACGGAAAAGGACTACCACTTGATTACCAGCCATTAAACGCATCACCTCAACATACTGGAAACAACACTGGAACACGAGATGTTCTATTGGTTCTTCACTTGCAAGCTACTACTGTGCTGTATGCTCTGATGTAGAACAAGGGAAAATAAGTGTTTTCGGTTTAGCTTCAAAACAAGGTAGTGAATGCATTATGAAACATAATTTGCTGCGGATATTCAATGCAACTGAAATTGTCGTTTCCTCTCCTCCACTATTCCATCCTATGCATCAGATGAGCCCGTTCTTCAAAGGGGCATGTACCCTGCAGTGTTCTTCTCCCTTTAGAGTTAGTGCACAGTGAATCTAGGTTCACTCTGACCTAGTTTTTTTTTTTTTTTGCTGGTGATCAATATTATTTAACTTCATTACTTAGCTTAAATAGTAACGCATTTGCATTTTCTATATATACTTATTATACTGGAATCCCTGTACATGTATGCAACTTTTAATCATGCACGCAGTTTATGCATCACCTTTCATGAGTGTAACACATTATGGTCACAACCTACATTTGTATGCTATTTCAATGTTTCTTTGTTGGTGTGTGTATTCTCATTGTATTACAGAGCACTAGATAATCTTTTTGCACACCACACACTCATATTCATAGCTATTCCTTTTGAAGCTGCAGAGAAGAGTGCCATGGTAACGCTGGTCATCACGGCATACGGCGGGCACATAGGGTTCCTTGAAGGGATTCTCCCCACTCGGCGGATGCTGACAGACAGAATATGCAAAGAGTTTCTGTGTGCTATGAAGCAATATCGGCCGAATGGTGTAGACCAGTGCACTACCCGGGCTGTGTAGACCACAGGGGGCACTTGGATTTTATAACCCCAGCCCCCCCCCAAGTACATTTGGGAGCTGGTGTATGTTGGGTGTGAGTGCTGAATCAGAAATTTCATATACTCTCGAGGGAGTGTTATTGGGATGGTGGGAGAGTGAAGGCTTGCAAAGAGCTATCCATAAATGGAGGATATATATTTGTAAGGGGAGGATATATGTAGTCCAATTGTGGCAATCCATTTTGGGTGCTGTGAAAGGTGAGGATGGGGAAGAGGCAGGATAAGGCTCGGCTCCTTCAGTTCATATGCCACTGTTTCTGATATACTGAGTGTTAGCAAGTTGTCATATTCTCCTTTCAAAATGCTTCTAGTACAATACATGCAAACCCCTCTAAAGCCGTTTGATTTGCATTCTTTACTAAACCTTTGCAGAGTTGTTTTCTAACATCAGTTCTGCATGCATCTTAGTAGTACCAGGCCATTACGGTATAAAGAAAGAAGATCAAGGGAATTCGATTTTTGTTATTTTGGCGTATAGCAGCGGTAATGTAATCCATCCGCTGCTGCAAACTGGTCTGGGGCGGAGGCTATGCACACAATGAAGGTTAACGAGTTAACCTAGGTTAATGTGGGAGGTACCTAACGCATGCGCAGTCCGATAGAAGAAATACCACGTGGCGTGCGAGGACACACTTGGGTGGTGATTCTTTTTTTTTGTTGTGAAATGACTGAAGAGGCGGAACTGCAGAGAATAGTCCAAACCATGGTGGAGAAGGCGTTGGAAGAGGAAAGGGCGAGGACGACGAGCAGACTTCAGTCATCGTCCGGTAGGAGTATACCCCCTCCCCTTTAGTTCTTGATCTCCCCAACGGGGATGACGGGCCTCGGCTCATTAGGTTCCCTATTTGTTGTTGGATAGCGTTCTAGACACTAGTAGTATTCTTGCGAAACACTAAAGCTACTCAGGCGAGTAGAGCCCATACCCCGGCGGGTATCGCTAAGCCGAACCGGCGCTACTCCGGTGAGTAGAACGCACTCGATCCATACCCCGGCGGGTAACGCTAAGCTTGACGCTACTCCAGCGAGTAGAGCCCACTCGATCGATACCCTCGCGGGTATCGCTAAGCCGAACGCTACTCCTGTGAGTAGAACGCACTCGATCCATACCCCGGCGGGTAACGCTAAGCTTAACGCTACTCCAGCGAGTAGAGCCCACTCGATCGATACCCTGGCGGGTATCGCTAAGCTGAACGCTACTCCGGCGAGTAGAGCCCACTCGATCGATACCCCGGCGGGTATCGCTAAGCCGAACGCTACTCCGGCGAGTAGAGCCCACTCGATCGATACCCCGGCGGGTATCGCTAAGCTTAACGCTACTCCGGCGAGTAGAACCACTTCATCAACACCCCGGCGGGTGTCGCCAAGCCTATCAGCACGCCCGGCCGCATTAATACCGTTAGCAAACTCAAAGAGCACGGTGCAACTTGGTGATATAGCCGGCCTTGACCAAGGCGGTCCTATACGCGATAATGGGGAGGGTCGGGAAGCAGCGTATGTGGGTGGCCACTTTACTGCTCGCTCACCACTTCATTCTAGGTGCAGATCTCGGGTCGATGCCGTCGGGCCCCACACTGGCTCAGGCCGATATTCCAGTTGTAAATACGCAAGGCGATGCTGATCAGACCCAGTCAGCCCAGAGCACAATGCAGCCGGCGGTAGCACACAGCATACCAGATCCGCGTAACGAGCCAGCAGTCTCGGTGGGTGAGGGGATGGCTCCAGTACCTAGAAAACTGGCAGAAAAAATATGGAAATGGGAGTTTGTGGAGATGAGCGAGATGGTGGCAGAAAACTGGTTACAGAAATCGGACGAACCTGGCACTGGGCTGGTAGCGGTGAATCGTCGCAAGCGCCTGGTGACTGAGCTGATCCCATGGGTACAATGTTTTGCAACTTACACGAGCGTAATGTCGCGAAGATTCCCAGAATCGGTACCGGAGCTGCTAGCGTACATGACGGGAATCATTCGGGCAAGCAGGGAGCACGGCCCAACTTGGATCGAATATGACTCGGCCTTCAGAAGGCAGGCAGCCAGCACGGGCAACAGGGTATGTTCCCGGATAAAGCCTTCCCTGTATGCTGTGAACTTCACTGGGAAGGCACAGGGCATCCCGCGCTGTAGCACCTGCGCGTCAATTGACCACGTCGTTCGGGATTGCCCGTATTCGGCAAAAACCGACCTTGAGAGGACGCTGGAAGCGGTGCTAGCAGCGTGCTCAACAAGACCTCGTGCTTCTGGCGAGATCGCTACCAACCCTTCCCAGGAGATATGCCGCCGATGGAACGAGATGCGTTGCTCCTACCAAAGCTGCCGCTACCGACACGCATGCCTGGGCTGTGGTGGCGACCACCCACTTAAGCAATGCAGCCGGCCTCAAACAGCAGGCATGAAACGCCCTAGGCCTTGAGCATTGGGACATAAGTGCTAGCATTGTCAGGTGGCATGCATGAGTCATTGCATGACAGTGTTATGGTTAGGTGTTAACTGTTTAGCTGATCAAATATTTGCATGCCGTTCACTTCACATATGTCATCGTTTTTGGCGCAGGCGTCTATCAGTACACAGGGGACCTGCTGGCACTCGAACGCTGTAGGGCCACTTGGGATACTCGCGTATACCACCACCCAAGTGGAGTCGCATCACGACACCTCTAGAGTGGGAGGAGGCACTGAAATCCCACCCAGACCAGCAGTACAGGGCCTATATAGATGATTTCGGTGTGAACCCGCGCGTCACGTGAGAGTCATGTGAAAATTTTATGGAGGGCAAAACATTATTGAGACGTATGGTAAATCGTGATGAATCGGCAGATTTCAAGCGAAAGGAGCGTTACAAACAAAAACTGGCTGACACCAAGCAATGATCTTTTCATGAGGGGTGATGGTCGTCGTTTCAGCGATGGTATGTCGTTGTGGCAGCGTATAGAGTATGGCAATATATTTGGCTATTTTATCGATCGCCCGGGAACTTGAAGCCTACAACTAGTTTCAATCGGGCTCTGTTAGGACTGTGTTTGTGGTGTGTTTCGGCCAAGGCAACCAAAAGTGCAGACCAGGTCCACGAAGCGTGGATTAGGGCCTATTGCACGGTCATCTGGCTTGATCGTTGCCGACTGCACTAGCTTGCCAAGTTAAGCTTATTTTTAAAAGAATGCACGGTGTACATGTCTACAGACCTATCTGTAATCGATAAGCTAGGTCCATACATGTACATGTAGCAAGTAGGCTTATAGCAATCGATCGGCAACAGACATCTTTG
Organism: Spongilla lacustris; assembly: GCA_949361645.1. Classification (NCBI taxonomy): domain Eukaryota; kingdom Metazoa; phylum Porifera; class Demospongiae; order Spongillida; family Spongillidae; genus Spongilla; species Spongilla lacustris. The sequence goes on along the minus strand of OX442428.1, from coordinate 7,966,916 downwards.
TCCTCCGTCGTGTAGGCCTGTAGCCTTTGTAGGCTGTAGCCAAAGGCAAAGCAGGGCAGCATGACAGCACACATGCTCATCATCGTTGCTAAGACATAAGCAGATCCAGCTATGGGTGGCTACCGTATTCCAGACATGGGGGACCTCCCATACTGATGATTTCTGTCTCTGTTGCGAGTCCTGCGTGAACTAGCAAACGACCCTCTACAGCTGAAGCAGAGATAATATAAAGCACACCTCTCCTTTTCTTCTTTGCCCCGCTTTCGTCTGCCGCGCTTTCACTGCCATCATTTTGATCAAATACTTCCTCTTGCATGCCGTCCTTGAAAGAGAATCGTGAAGAGACATAGCCACATCACTGGGTTCGTCAACAGGCTTGCCTACAATAAAAACAAATGACTCCCTCACTCAACTGTGACTTCCACACTTCTAACTAACATGACACAAAATGGTCGCCACAGATTCGCGAGTACTTCGAAGGCTGCCAATCCTCTCTACGGACCGCTTGAATCCACCTTCGTAGTCTGCCTTCATTTTTGAATGGAAACCGATAGAAACCTAGGCCCAAACGCTGACCACCACGATTTCTACAGCCAAAAGCACAACACCTCCATACAATTTCACGTATACCTTGCCCTCCACGTCAATTATTCATCGTTTTAGGTCACGCGTCTCCAGGGAAACGACTTCGCACCGAAATCATCTATAGTAACGGGACTAAGAGAAGGGTTCCGAGTGGGGTTCGACTATGCCCACCATAGTTGCCAGAGCGCTACCAGAAACATGCATTCGGCTCGCGAGCATGCCCAAGTCATCCGGGAGTACCTGGCAGTAGAGTGCTCAGAGGGAAGAGTGGTGGGACCGTTGTGTCCACCGTGGTCACAAACGATACAGATCAGCCGTTTTGGAGTGATACCGAAGGGAGCGACAGGCAAGTGGAGGCTAATTTTGGACCTTTCCTCGCCAGAGGGAGCCAGTGTCAATTGTGGTATCGACAAAGAGCTGTGCTCCCTTAAGTACGCGACAGTGGACCAGGCAACTGAGTCGGTCGTCCGGCTTGGCCGAGGAACTCTGATGGCAAAAATAGATATCAAAGCGGCGTACCGGCTAGTACCTGTCCACCCGGAGGACCGATGGCTGCTGGGAATGCAGTTCGAGGGAGCGGACTTTATGGATACAGTATTACCGTTCGGAATGAGGTCTGCCCCCAAGATCTTCAACGCAGTGGCGGACGCTCTCGAGTGGGTTTGCAGAAATGAGGGGGTGCAAGAGGCTTTACATTACCTTGACGATTTTATGGTTTTCGGAGCGCCAGACTCATCGGAGTGCAGCGACTATCTCCTCATCTTAAGATCGGTGTTTTGGAGACTGGGAGTTCCAATTGCAGAACACAAAACGGCCGGGCCGTCGTCCAAGATAACCTTTCTGGGAGTCGAGATAGATTCACAACAGCTAACTCTTCGCCTGCCAGAAGAGAAGCTGACTGAGCTTAGAGCACTCGTATCATCGTGGCTATATAAGAAAGTAGCAGTGGCGCGCGACTTAAAATCCGTGGTGGGCAAGCTCGAGAATGCTTGCAAAGTGGTCCGCCCGGGGAGATCATTTCTTCGGAGAATGCTGGACCTTCTGCGGGGTGTCCACAGTAACCGGCGGCTCATTCGGCTAAGCGAGGCCTTCAGGTCTGACCTAATGTGGTGGCACACATTCTTGGAGGTTTGGAATGGCGTTTCGATGATCCCTTTTGGTGACCCTCAACTAGCCGATGTTGTGGTGCACACTGACGCATCGGGAAACCTGGGTTGTGCGGCATGGTGGCCGGATGGCTGGCTGCAGTACTCATGGCCACCAGAAATGGTGGAGACGCACATCACACCGAAAGAGGCGTTACCAATTGTGTTAGCCTGCGCAGTTTGGGGAGAGGAGTGGAACAATAAGAAGATCCATGTCTATTGCGACAATGAGGCGGCGGCCATCAGCTTGAACGCGGGCAGCTCGAAGGATACGTGGACGATGCACTTGATCCGGTGCTTGTTTTTCATTAAGGCAAACTTTGGGCTAAGGTTAACCATCTCACATATCCCGGGAAAGGACAACAAATTAGCTGACGCTTTGTCTCGCAATGATTTTGCGTATTTCCACACACAGGTTCCGGCAGCACGGCGGTACAACATCCCTCCACAGCTGGAGAGCGTCTTGGTGACCACCCGACCGGACTGGACCTCGGTCAATTGGGCGCAATTATTCAGCAATTGTTTTCGGCGGGTATAGCGGACTCGACCAGAAACACGTACAGGTCAGGAAGTGACCGCTATATCAAGCTGTGTGCCACATTGGGTATCGCACCATTCCCAGTATCCCAACGTTCACTATCACTATTTGTCGCGTCTCTATATAGAGATGGCTTAGCCGGCTCCACAGCCAAGACGTATTTGTCAGGCGTCCGATTTGCACAGATCTCCTTGGGGGGGAAAGATCCGGACATTGGGGGCATGCCACACCTCGAGTACGTCTTGAAGGGATTCCGCAAGCTGGCAGTGGGGAAACCTCGCCCGCGCCTACCCACCCATAACTCCCCCTATCCTGAGGAAGATGTGGGGCATATGGTCGAGGGTACCGGAGAGATGGGATGCATCCATGCTTTGGGCTGCTTCTTGCATGTGCTTCTTCGGCTTCCTGCGATCGGGGGAGATAGTGGTGCCTTCTGATGGAGCCTACGACCCGTCCGCCCACCTCAGTTACGGAGATGTACGAACCGATAGCCTGGTTAACCCGTCCTACATCACGGTGGCGTCCAAGACGGATCCTTTCCGAAAAGGAGTGACGGTTCACATTGGAGCGACGAAGAGCCAGCTCTGCCCGGTGGCCGCAGTTTTAGCCTACATGGTCCAGCGGGGATCACAAGCAGGACCTTTCTTTCTATTTGAAGATGGTCGCCGTTTAACGCGGGACCGCCTGGTGGCAGAAGTCAGAAGGGCACTAGAAAGGGCCGGGGTGGACCCCTCTCACTACTCCGGTCACAGTTTCAGGATCGGAGCAGCGACTACGGCAGCAGCATGTGGTCTGCAAGACTCCCTGATCAAGACACTGGGGAGGTGGGAGAGTGCAGCGTACACGGTTTACATCCGAACCCCTCCATCCCAGTTGCGTTCAGTAGCGGCAAAACTGATTGCCCCCCAGGCCGATTTGGAGCAGTTGTAATGTAGATGTGTGTTGTATAACACGAATCACAGCCCAGGCAATTCCGCATGGGATTTCATTATCGGGACCTGGGTCAGGGCATGCTGAGGGCACTAGAGCGATCACCTAACTACAGCTTGGGGGGGAGGGGTCTTGGCATATACCCCTCCTTGGGGAAAAGGGGGGACTTCACGTCCCACCCCCCCAAGCTGGCATAAGGGGTGGGGCTACTTCCCACCCCCATCCCTCTCCCCCCCCCCCCCTAGATTCCTCCAGATCAGAAGCTATGCAACAGCATTGCTACGACTACTCAGTTACCGACAACACATTAAATGAAGGTTAACGAGTTAACCTAGGTTAATGTGGGAGGTACCTAACGCATGCGCAGTCCGATAGAAGAAATACCACGTGGCGTGCGAGGACACACTTGGGTGGTGATTCTTTTTTTTTATTCTTCTTTCTTTCTCCAGACTATCATAGTCTGTGACTTCTAGGGTAGAAAGGGAAAAGGGGGGACTTCACGTCCCACCCCCCCAAGCTGGCATAAGGGGTGGGGCTACTTCCCACCCCCATCCCTCTCCCCCCCCCTAGATTCCTCCAGATCAGAAGCTATGCAACAGCATTGCTACGACTACTCAGTTACCGACAACACATTAACGCAAAATAACAAGCACACAATTGCATAACAACCATTAAGCATCATTCAGAGCTTGCTAAACCTTTTGAGATGATTTAGTTTACAATGTACGTGACTCGTGTCAGACCCTCCCCCCCCCCCCCCCCCCCCCCCCACTCCAATTGCTCTATTAGTATCTCTGACAGAATCCGCCGCTAGCAGATTGATTATATCCGGGGGGACAAAATCTGCTCCGACAACGGCCTCAAAACAGCGTTATGTACATAAGGGTCACCGTACTATATATGTATGGTACGTGCGTGGCATTTATGTATAGCCGGCAGAGCATTCGAAGCAGTGTTATACTGTGGTTAAAGATCGAGTGCGCGTATAAAAAGCGCTTGCCTGGAAAACGGTCAGCCGGCCATGCGGCCAAATTAATGGGCTAAAAATGGCGTCTGTCTAGCGTTGTGAAACATGGGGTGTCTATAAACCTCTCAAACTCCTTCATATTACCCTTACTACGTAACGTACTGCTGTAAATTCTTACATCCTGGCAGCAATAACTAATTTTCACGACTATTAAAATCGAATAACACGTGTTTATGATTGAGAATGGCGACGGTCAGGCAGACTGTCAGAGACTGACTCTTGAAGCCACTTTTGCCTCAGAGCAAAGGAAAGGGAAGCTTGATACCGATACCAAAAAGAGGCTACTCTTGCCACACGGTCCGCTCCATCTTCTTGAATGCCATACTTGATCGCGCAACTTACTGTGACGCACCTGGTACCAGCATTACACCACTGAACTTCGTTACTGGACAACTGTGGTACGTATGTATATGGTCAAAGCAGTATCTCCTCCCCTTACAACCACTACTCCTACTTCTCCCCTTACCCCTACTCCTACTTCTCCCCTTACCCCTACTCCTCCCCTTACCTACCACTACCCCTATTCTTCACCTAGCCTACTATTACCCCTACTCCTCCCCTAGTGGTAGGTAGGGGAACAGTAGGGGGAGTAAGGGGAGGAGTTGGTGTAATAGTCCTACTCTTCCCTACACCTACTCCTCCCCTTACCTATCACTACCCCTACTGTTCCCCTTATCTACTACTAAGGGCAATAGTAGGTAAGGGGAGGAGTAGGGGTAGAGAAGAGTAGGGGTTACCTATCACCACCCCTACTCTTCCCCTTACTCCCTTTATCTACTATTACACCAACTCCTTACTACCCCTACTGTTCCCCTTACCTACCACTAGGGGAGGAGTAGGGGTAATAGTAGTGGTATGGTAACAGCCATCAAGTGTAATGATTATCTGAACCATGTAGATATAGGAGACCTTGTACACAATAGGGATCTTATGGTCCACACCTCTTTGTACTATGGTCCACACCCCTGTGTACTATGGTCCACACCCCTGAGTACTATGGTCCACACCCCTGTGTACTATGGTCCACACCCCTGTGTACTACGGTCCACACCCCTGTGTACTATGGTCCACACCCCTGAGTACTACGATCCACACCCCTGAGTACTACGATCCACACCCCTGTGTACTATGGTCCACACCCCTGTGTACTATGGAGGAGGAGAGGGTGAGGGGAGAGGAGAAGTCCACCCAGGCCTTGGAGAGGGCATATGGGGGTCGACCAATCCCCCTCCCCCACCCCACCCCTGTGTACTATGGTCCACACCCCTGTGTACTATGGTCCACACCCCTGTGTACTATGGTCCACACCCCTGTGTACTATGGTCCACACCCCTGTGTACTATGGTCCACACCCTGTGTACTATGGTCCACACCCCTGTGTACTATGGTCCACACCTCTGTGTACTATGGTCCACACCCCTGTGTACTATGGTCCACACCCCTGTGTACTATGGTCCACACCCCTGTGTACTATGGTCCACACCCCTGTGTACTATGGTCCACACCCCTGTGTACTATGGTCCACACCCCTGTGTACTATGGTCCACACCCTGTGTACTATGGTCCACACCCTGTGTACTATGGTCCACACCCCTGTGTACTACGGTCCACACCCCTGTGTACTACGGTCCACACCCCTGTGTACTACGGTCCACACCTCTGTGTACTACGGTCCACACCCCTGTGTACTATGGTCCACACCCCTGTGTACTATGGTCCACACCCCTGTGTACTATGGTCCACACCCCTGTGTACTATGGTCCACACCTCTGTGTACTACGGTCCACACCCCTGTGTACTATGGTCCACACCCTGTGTACTATGGTCCACACCCCTGTGGACCATAGTACTCAGTAATAAAAAACAGTTCTTTTCAGAACTGCTACATTACAAAAGACTGACTACATATATGCCAATCTTGCTAATACATGTATATGGTGTGTGTTTGTGTGTGTATGTGTGTGTTGTGTGTGTGTGTGTGTGTGTGTGTGTGTGTGTGTGTGTGTGTGTGTGTGTGTGTGTGTGTGTGTGTGTGTGTGTGTGTGTGTGTGCAGGAAATCAGGTGGCTATGACACTATGCATGGTCCACATAAACAAGGTGCACGTTGAGGATCACCATTCATTTTCTCCTCTGATCTGTTGCCACATCTACTAATAAGCATTTATGGTAGCCTAGTTGCACTACTAGAGTACTGGTATGTGCTATCATATCATTACCTGGCATGAGTAATGTCAGTCTCTACATGTATGTCCTTGAAATGTAATATGGCACTTCATCTTAGTGGCAAACAACAACCTTTGAACAGCATTTTGACGTACTAGTATGATATAAACATTATTGCCGTGGCTTTGTCAATGGTCGCGTGACTTATTATTTTTATTTTTTACTAGCGGTACGTACGCTTAAACTTACCATAAAGACAGCTCATAGCCCTGGGCTGCTACGAGATCATTCATCATTGCTACGGAGCGTACGTGTACCGGTAGTAACATAGTTCCAACGCGAAGCCAAGCCTTCGAAGGTATACGGTAATCCGACGGTCCTCCATATCCTTTGAGGACATATACATGTAACCCTACCCCTTACAATGTTATGTGTCCCTAATGCAATGTTATGTGTTTATCGAAGACCCCCCTGAGGCTCTCTCGTCGCACACCCAAAGGGAACTAGCTGTGTATCACGTGACACGGGGAAAAACCTTTTTCCAGGCAAGCTCCTTTTATACCCTCAACAAAAGAATCCTCCGGCGCTGCGCGTGCGTCAACGAATGACGCATTGCGCTGTATTTACACGCGCACTCGATCTTTAACCTCATGCAGTTAGCAATACATTTACTTGTGCGCATGCGTACGGGAAATTGCGCAACCCGCTTGGTTTTGCAATGCGGTATTATATGTATATAACCGCGGCAACATAGGTTCCAAGTGAGAATCCAAGTACATGCACATAACAGTGAAAGCCTCTTTAGTTTTTACCATTGATAATCGTACAAGTGTTCCTAATTGCTTCTTAGAATCATCAAAATGTAATAATTAACCAGTGCCCAAGGTTAGGGACTCGAACAGCCGAATAATATAAATAGATGCTGTCGCCTAAATGAAGGCTTGCATGTTGTAGGCTGGAGGGTAACTATAGAACTGGGGCGCCATGGAACAGCCACCGACAGTAAACGTTCCCGTTCCCGTGCATGTGGGCGTCGCTTTGCTGTCTGCGTTCGTCGCTTACTACTTGCTGGTCGCCGTTAAGAAACCCAAGGTGGTGGGAGGGAGCGGTGAACTCAGAACACTTTACCAGCAACACTGTCCCTCTCTGTGGGAGTCCTACTGGCCGACTTTCTGGGCACTTAACGCTCATGTCTCCTCCATCGTTCGCGCCTTTATCCAGTGCTCTCCACCTGTAGGCTACCATAGGTAACGAATGCATAGATGTTTTATTGCGTTCTCGGCTTTTTCACTTTGGAATTTGTTTCATCAAATGTATTCAGTTTTAAATTTAACTGGCTCTATCATAGAGAAAATAAAGCGTTATAGTTTTCATAGCGGTTGTGTACTGATCGGTGTTATTAGCAACAAGTGCTGTGCCGACAGTTTGCATAGTTACTAAGGCTTTTTTTTTTCTCTATGACGGAGCTGAGAATAAAGAATACGTTTAATGGAAGGGATTGGTAACATGCACAATACATATATTTCCTTGCATGGTGCTCAACGATTGCAGAGAACTAGTTGAACTGGCAGATGGAGGTGTGGCCTCGCTGGACTGGGTCAAGGAAGGGGACGGTCTGCCGCCTAGCGCCCCTATCCTTCTTATTTTAGCAGGAATGAGCGGTGAGTAAGCTGCGTGTGTGTGTGTGTGTGTGTGTGTGTGTGTGTGTGTGTGTGTGTGTGTGTGTGTGTGTGTGTGTGTGTGTGCATGTGTGTGTGTGTGTGTGTGTGTGTGTGTGTTGTGTCAACTTGTGTGTATTGGTGTATGGGTGAGTATATATTCTGTGTGTGTGTTTCAGGTATGTGCACGTTGCAACATACTGATATTGCATGTCCATTGTAGTCACAGCTCAGTTCATGTAAGATTCAGCAATTTGGACTTGATTTAACTATCTGACATACAGTGTGTGTGCATGTGTGTGCGTGTGTGTGTGCATGTGTGTGCACACTGCAAATAGGCTGGTTGCTACGTCAGCCCAAAATTTGGTTCGATGTGTTGATTTTTGTAAACCAAATTTGGTTTATGGTTGAAACCAAGTTTTGTTGCCAAATAGATTGGTTTAAGGTTTGGTCAGTTTACTCATTAAACCAAATATATACAAAAGGTAAAAAGTGTTCAAAAATGCAGTATGAGGATTAGAGCTAACGAACCCTCAGTAGCTAGCTGATATTGACCTTGCCAGAGCATAAACTCAGCCAGTGCGCCATTTAAACCACATATCTATCTACCAGTAAACCCCAAATGTATGTCATGTGACGTGCACAAAGGCTGTTGATACAGCTTATTCCTTGGAAACAGGCAAAGGCTTCATTCATGTTTTTTAACCAGCAATGTAAGACTGATTGGAAAATAAAGAAGTTTCAGTTCTATGAAACCCATCCTAAAGGCATTCAAACTCACCAACCATAGATTTGCATCAAATAGATGTTCACAGTAGCCAAATTATTTTATTTCAGAGTCCATCTATTTGATGCAAATCAAATAAAATCCCTTGCTGGTCACGTGACGTGACTATGAAGGTATTTTTATTTGATACGTGACCATCCATGTCATCGACCTTACCAATTTGTGGTTATGTAGCTTTGAAATCTGTGACCATGTATGTAGCTCTGATGCGTTGTGGCTATGCATTGTGTAGCTTTTGTGAACATGCATTCAATCTCGCCAACCCATTAAAGAGATTCGCGTCAATAGGTGTTTATATAGTAAACAACGTATAATTTAATTTTGGACATGACATGCAGGTACCTTTGAAACATACCAATCTGTGACCATGTGTGTAGCTTTGATACATTATGCCAATTTGTGGGCATGTAGCTTGCAATTTACTCTTCTTCATGAACATGCATGGCTTCAGTTTGTCTTGTCATGTATGTTCTTCCTTGCCACGAAATATTCCTTGTTCCTGGCCACACTTAATGCATGCTAACTCATCTCCTATGGCTATTATTTTATTTATTGATGTGCACAATGGCAAACAGATTGGTTTAACATTGTACATGCATGTAGTTTGGTCTTGAAACCATCCACTTTTTGAACCAATATGGTTTGAAAAAGTTTGGTTTGGCATATCAAGTGACCAACTTATTTGCCATGGACATATTTCTTTCATGAACAGGTTCCAGTGACTGTGCCTATGTCAAGTACTTGGCGTGGGCTGGACTGTCAGAAGACTACAGGTGAGGTCACTGAGGTCACTGAGGTGTGTTTGTGTGTGTGTGTGTGTGTGTGTGTGTGTGTGTGTGTGTGTGCGTGTGTGTGTGTGTGTGTGTGTGTGTGTGTGTGTGTGTGTGTGTGTGTGTGTGTGTGGTGTGTACATGTGTATGAGGTGGGCACATGCATTGCAGTGGCGGATCCATACAGGATTTCTGGAAGTGGGTCTAATAACTATGTTCACAAGCGGTGGAGGGGCGTTCCCCCTCCGAGCGCCCCAGTGGGACGTGGGCGAAGTCCCAGTCGCTTTTTGTTTACTTTTGCCGCTGTGCGTTTATTTAGCATGAAAATAAACATAATGATATCTTGATAACTACTATACCAACGGTATCACCATCGTGATGATACATGTCAGTACTCGGGAAAAAGATTTATTAACAGAAACCTGCGTGGATAGCGATGAGGAAACTCTTAATTCCTACAGCTCAGCAATTAGGTATTAAAAATTGATCGCAATGAACCGCTTAGCATGCTAACCAAACCGGCACTGCGCAAACATCTTCGACGTTGAGCTGCTCATCCACAATATCGCCGGACAGCAAGACGAGGATTAGCTCCGGCGACAATTTTAGAAAACTGTGAAGAAAACGTCAGACCCGTCTCCACGTGAATGGCTGTCCATGGTATGTGGGTCTTGTAAGCCCCTGAAACGGTATAAGCGGCATACGTCCTAATTGTCACGTGACGATTTCGATATGAAAATGAAATAACGAAGTTTACAAAAAAAAAGTATGCGGGCGGGGACGAGAAACATGGCCTTACAATGTAACACACTCGTTTTACCGTAGTATCATGTACTTACTTGACAGTATGTTTAATTTATTTAGCTCCTGAGGAAGATCCATCCCATTCACGTCTTTCACTACCGCGGTATTAACCAAGTGCACGCACGCAAAATTAATTTTCCGGCGTTACTTAGTGCCAGTTGGAGGGTCTTCGCTTTAGACCCAAAAGTTAGACTCAGTGCTACTCCATTTTTGAACGCGTCGACATGAATGAATACTGATGGCTGCTGTGCCTTATGGTGTGCTCTAGGCAGAGCAGAGAAAGTTAGAAGGTGTTTCTCCCGCCGTGTTTCTATTAACCCTAAGCGGGCTGATTGCGTTAGCTTCTCAAGAGGCCTCGCGTTGAAATTCCTTCGCCCTGTACATGTAATGTAATTCATCCGCAGCTGCGATGCATTGGGTCTGGGCTCGAGACTAAATGGCCCCCGCTCCCCCCCCAAGCGAAAGGTACAATCATTTATTCACGCGCATGCTATAACGTGGGCGTTATTCGTTTCTTCATCAGCGGTTGCCTCTAACAACAGAAATCGTCAAATTGTGTCCGCTATTCGGTTGTCTTTTTCCTAATCCTTTTGGCTAGATAATATATAAGCATGTACAGTAACAGCTCAAGATAGCGAAAAATAACTTGTGTGCGCTGAAAATGAATAAATTCTGAGATGGAATCTACTTCTAGCTAATGTGACTTGTTTTTTGCTATCTTACTATTTCCCTATCGTGAGCCCTTACTGTACACTCATCTTTTTGTTGGGCCTTGTAAGATCGTAATCATTATCATGACAGTGCAGCGCCATTACATCATTATCATGACAGTGTAGCCCCCATTACATCATTATACATGCTGGGTAAATAGAAATTAATGTTCAGAGGTCAAGCAAGGGATCCGGAGGTGTCTGCCATTTCCCTCTTGGCAGATCCAGGATTGTTTAAAGGTATACATAAAGAAAAGCAGTGCCATCACAGGGGGAGGGGGAAGGGGCGGAGGGGGAAGGGGGAGGGGGAAGGGGGAGCACTGTATGCTTTCCCTATTGGGGCCTGTCTGCCAACGCTGATAGAAAAAAATGCACCAATTAAGTGAAAACCCTCTCCCTGAACTTTCTCCATAAGTCACACTGATATGTTCTCATCCTTTGTGTGCAGGCCTGTGATATTCAACCAGAGGGGGGAAGGGGGTGTGCCTATAAAGGTAGGTGGAGGGGGGAAGGGGGTGTGCCTATAAAGGTAGGTGGAGGGGGGAAGGGGGTGTGCCTATAAAGGTAGGTGGAGGGGGGAAGGGGGTGTGCCTATAAAGGTAGGTGGAGGGGGGAAGGGGGTGTGCCTATAAAGGTAGGTGGAGGGGGGAAGGGGGTGTGCCTATAAAGGTAGGTGAAGGGGGTAGGGGGTGTGCCTATAAAGGTAGGAGGAGGGAGTAGTGGAGGAGGGTGGTTATATTGCTAATGATGTCCTTTAATGACATAACTTTTAATAATGTCACTTTAATAGTATAAGGCACATTAATAATCCCACTTTAATGATGTCACTTTAATAATAATGTCATTTTAATGAATTATGCCACTTTAAATGATGTCACTTTTGCTGCCAACAATAAATAACCAAAGGTGCTTGCTCATCCCCAGACCCATCGGTTGTACTGCTGTTCAAATGTAGACGACTTACATACTGCAGTGTGTTGCATCCAAAGACGTTACCCAGAGGCAAAGATTATAGGTGTTGGAGTATCATTGGGAGGGTGAGTGAATGGTGAGGGTGGGGCTATGGGTGTGGTTTCTGCTGTTAGTCTAAAATAACTGCTATTTATCTTTTCTGTTCCCCCCTTTGACCTTTACCTCCTCCCCTTTCCTTCCTCCCCTACTTCATCTTCCCATACACACATATCAACAGAGTCCAGCTGACTCACTACCTCCATCAGTCAGGTGACAGCTGTGACCTTCAGGGTGTCCTCACCATATCTTCTGGGTGGAAAGCCTTTGCTTCACAAAGGTCTATTGAAAACAGCCGAGTCAACATACGATATTCTCGCTATCTCTGTGGACAGATTAAAACTGTTCTTCAAAGGTTAGGCTGTGTGTTTTCTGGTACAGCCATTGAATAGACTGCTGTCAGTATGGTAAGGGTGTATACCAATGATCACCTTATGTGATGTTGTATGGTGTTAGGTGGCAGGTGGGCTGATGACCCTGATGTATTGGTGATAGGTGCAGGTGGGCTGATGACCCTGTTGTATTGGTGTTAGGTGCAGGTGGGCTGATGACCCTGATGTATTGGTGATAGGTGCAGGTGGGCTGATGACCCTGATGTATTGGTGTTAGGTGCAGGTGGGCTGATGACCCTGTTGTATTGGTGATAGGTGCAGGTGGGCTGATGACCCTGATGTATTGGTGTTAGGTGCAGGTGGGCTGATGACCCTGTTGTATTGGTGATAGGTGCAGGTGGGCTGATGACCCTGATGTATTGGTGATAGGTGCAGGTGGGCTGATGACCCTGATGTATTGGTGTTAGGTGGCAGGTGGGCTGATGACCTGATGTATTGGTGTTAGGTGCAGGTGGGCTGATGACCCTGATGTATTGGTGACAGGTGCAGGTGGGCTGATGACCCTGATGTATTGGTGTTAGGTGCAGGTGGGCTGATGACCCTGATGTATTGGTGATAGGTGCAGGTGGGCTGATGACCCTGATGTATTGGTGATAGGTGCAGGTGGGCTGATGACCCTGGTATATTGGTGATAGGTGCAGGTGGGCTGATGACCCTGATGTATTGGTGATAGGTGCAGGTGGGCTGATGACCCTGATGTATTGGTGATAGGTACAGGTGGGCTGATGACCCTGATGTATTGGTGTTAGGTGCAGGTGGGCTGATGACCCTGATGTATTGGTGATAGGTGCAGGTGGGCTGATGACCCTGATGTATTGGTGTTAGGTGCAGGTGGGCTGATGACCCTGATGTATTGGTGATAGGTGCAGGTGGGCTGATGACCCTGATGTATTGGTGATAGGTACAGGTGGGCTGATGACCCTGTTGTATTGGTGATAGGTGCAGGTGGGCTGATGACCCTGATGTATTGGTGTTAGGTGCAGGTGGGCTGATGACCCTGATGTATTGGTGTTAGGTGCAGGTGGGCTGATGACCCTGATGTATTGGTGATAGGTGCAGGTGGGCTGATGACCCTGATGTATTGGTGTTAGGTGCAGGTGGGCTGATGACCCTGATGTATTGGTGTTAGGTGCAGGTGGGCTGATGACCCTGATGTATTGGTGATAGGTGCAGGTGGGCTGATGACCCTGATGTATTGGTGTTAGGTGGCAGGTGGGCTGATGACCTGATGTATTGGTGTTAGGTGCAGGTGGGCTGATGACCCTGATGTATTGGTGATAGGTGCAGGTGGGCTGATGACCCTGATGTATTGGTGTTAGGTGCAGGTGGGCTGATGACCCTGATGTATTGGTGTTAGGTGCAGGTGGGCTGATGACCCTGATGTATTGGTGATAGGTGCAGGTGGGCTGATGACCCTGATGTATTGGTGATAGGTGCAGGTGGGCTGATGACCCTTATGTATTGGTGTTAGGTGCAGGTGGGCTGATGACCCTGATGTATTGGTGATAGGTGCAGGTGGGCTGATGACCCTGATGTATTGGTGATAGGTGCAGGTGGGCTGATGACCCTTATGTATTGGTGTTAGGTGGCAGGTGGGCTGATGACCCTGATGTATTGGTGTTAGGTGGCAGGTGGGCTGATGACCCTGATGTATTGGTGTTAGGTGGCAGGTGGGCTGATGACCCTTATGTATTGGTGTTAGGTGCAGGTGGGCTGATGACCCTTATGTATTGGTGTTAGGTACAGGTGGGCTGATGACCCTGATGTATTGGTGTTAGGTGCAGGTGGGCTGATGACCCTGATGTATTGGTGATAGGTGCAGGTGGGCTGATGACCCTGATGTATTGGTGATAGGTGCAGGTGGGCTGATGACCCTGATGTATTGGTGATAGGTGCAGGTGGGCTGATGACCCTGATGTATTGGTGATAGGTGCAGGTGGGCTGATGACCCTGATGTATTGGTGTTAGGTGCAGGTGGGCTGATGACCCTGATGTATTGGTGTTAGGTGCAGGTGGGCTGATGACCCTGATGTATTGGTGATAGGTGCAGGTGGGCTGATGACCCTGATGTATTGGTGTTAGGTGCAGGTGGGCTGATGACCCTGATGTATTGGTGTTAGGTGCAGGTGGGCTGATGACCCTGATGTATTGGTGTTAGGTGCAGGTGGGCTGATGACCCTGATGTATTGGTGTTAGGTGGCAGGTGGGCTGATGACCCTGATGTATTGGTGTTAGGTGCAGGTGGGCTGATGACCCTGATATATTGGTGATAGGTGCAGGTGGGCTGATGACCCTGATGTATTGGTGATAGGTGCAGGTGGGCTGATGACCCTGATGAGTGGGTGATAGGTGCAGGTGGGCTGATGACCTGATGTATTGGTGATAGGTGCAGGTGGGCTGATGACCTGATGTATTGGTGATAGGTGCAGGTGGGCTGATGACCCTGATGTATTGGTGATAGGTGCAGGTGGGCTGATGACCTGATGTATTGGTGTTAGGTGCAGGTGGGCTGATGACC
The DNA here is from genome assembly GCA_949361645.1 of Spongilla lacustris. Classification (NCBI taxonomy): domain Eukaryota; kingdom Metazoa; phylum Porifera; class Demospongiae; order Spongillida; family Spongillidae; genus Spongilla; species Spongilla lacustris. The sequence continues at coordinate 7,951,880 of OX442428.1, read as the reverse complement.
CTGATGTATTGGTGATAGGTGCAGGTGGGCTGATGACCCTGATGTATTGGTGTTAGGTGGCAGGTGGGCTGATGACCCTGATGTATTGGTGATAGGTGCAGGTGGGCTGATGACCTGATGTATTGGTGTTAGGTGCAGGTGGGCTGATGACCCTGATGTATTGGTGTTAGGTGCAGGTGGGCTGATGACCCTGATGTATTGGTGATAGGTGCAGGTGGGCTGATGACCCTGATGTATTGGTGTTAGGTGCAGGTGGGCTGATGACCCTGTTGTATTGGTGATAGGTGCAGGTGGGCTGATGACCCTGATGTATTGGTGTTAGGTGCAGGTGGGCTGATGACCCTGTTGTATTGGTGATAGGTGCAGGTGGGCTGATGACCCTGATGTATTGGTGATAGGTGCAGGTGGGCTGATGACCCTGATGTATTGGTGTTAGGTGGCAGGTGGGCTGATGACCTGATGTATTGGTGTTAGGTGCAGGTGGGCTGATGACCCTGATGTATTGGTGACAGGTGCAGGTGGGCTGATGACCCTGATGTATTGGTGTTAGGTGCAGGTGGGCTGATGACCCTGATGTATTGGTGTTAGGTGCAGGTGGGCTGATGACCCTGATGTATTGGTGTTAGGTGCAGGTGGGCTGATGACCCTGTTGTATTGGTGATAGGTGCAGGTGGGCTGATGACCCTGATGTATTGGTGATAGGTGCAGGTGGGCTGATGACCCTGGTATATTGGTGATAGGTGCAGGTGGGCTGATGACCCTGGTGTATTGGTGATAGGTGCAGGTGGGCTGATGACCCTGATGTATTGGTGTTAGGTGCAGGTGGGCTGATGACCCTGATGTATTGGTGATAGGTGCAGGTGGGCTGATGACCCTGATGTATTGGTGATAGGTACAGGTGGGCTGATGACCCTGATGTATTGGTGTTAGGTGCAGGTGGGCTGATGACCCTGATGTATTGGTGATAGGTGCAGGTGGGCTGATGACCCTGATGTATTGGTGATAGGTGCAGGTGGGCTGATGACCCTGATGTATTGGTGATAGGTACAGGTGGGCTGATGACCCTGTTGTATTGGTGATAGGTGCAGGTGGGCTGATGACCCTGATGTATTGGTGTTAGGTGCAGGTGGGCTGATGACCCTGATGTATTGGTGTTAGGTGCAGGTGGGCTGATGACCCTGATGTATTGGTGATAGGTGCAGGTGGGCTGATGACCCTGATGTATTGGTGTTAGGTGCAGGTGGGCTGATGACCCTGATGTATTGGTGTTAGGTGCAGGTGGGCTGATGACCCTGATGTATTGGTGATAGGTGCAGGTGGGCTGATGACCCTGATGTATTGGTGTTAGGTGGCAGGTGGGCTGATGACCTGATGTATTGGTGTTAGGTGCAGGTGGGCTGATGACCCTGATGTATTGGTGATAGGTGCAGGTGGGCTGATGACCCTGATGTATTGGTGTTAGGTGCAGGTGGGCTGATGACCCTGATGTATTGGTGTTAGGTGCAGGTGGGCTGATGACCCTGATGTATTGGTGATAGGTGCAGGTGGGCTGATGACCCTGATGTATTGGTGATAGGTGCAGGTGGGCTGATGACCCTTATGTATTGGTGTTAGGTGCAGGTGGGCTGATGACCCTGATGTATTGGTGATAGGTGCAGGTGGGATGATGACCCTGATGTATTGGTGATAGGTGCAGGTGGGCTGATGACCCTTATGTATTGGTGTTAGGTGGCAGGTGGGCTGATGACCCTGATGTATTGGTGTTAGGTGGCAGGTGGGCTGATGACCCTGATGTATTGGTGTTAGGTGGCAGGTGGGCTGATGACCCTGTTGTATTGGTGTTAGGTGCAGGTGGGCTGATGACCTGATGTATTGGTGATAGGTGCAGGTGGGCTGATGACCCTTATGTATTGGTGTTAGGTACAGGTGGGCTGATGACCCTGATGTATTGGTGTTAGGTGCAGGTGGGCTGATGACCCTGATGTATTGGTGATAGGTGCTAATGACCTGATGTATTGGTGATAGGTGCAGGTGGGCTGATGACCCTTATGTATTGGTGTTAGGTACAGGTGGGCTGATGACCCTGTTGTATTGGTGTTAGGTGCAGGTGGGCTGATGACCCTGATGTATTGGTGACAGGTGCAGGTGGGCTGATGACCCTGATGTATTGGTGATAGGTGCAGGTGGGCTGATGACCCTGATGTATTGGTGTTAGGTGCAGGTGGGCTGATGACCCTGATGTATTGGTGTTAGGTGCAGGTGGGCTGATGACCCTGATGTATTGGTGTTAGGTGCAGGTGGGCTGATGACCCTGATGTATTGGTGTTAGGTGCAGGTGGGCTGATGACCCTGGTATATTGGTGTTAGGTGCAGGTGGGCTGATGACCCTGATGTATTGGTGATAGGTGCAGGTGGGCTGATGACCCTGATGTATTGGTGATAGGTGCAGGTGGGCTGATGACCCTGATGTATTGGTGTTAGGTGCAGGTGGGCTGATGAACCTGATGTATTGGTGATAGGTGCAGGTGGGCTGATGACCCTGATGTATTGGTGATAGGTGCATGTGGGCTGATGACCCTGATGTATTGGTGTTAGGTGCAGGTGGGCTGATGACCCTGATGTATTGGTGATAGGTGCAGGTGGGCTGATGACCCTGATGTATTGGTGATAGGTGCAGGTGGGCTGATGACCCTGATGTATTGGTGTTAGGTGCAGGTGGGCTGATGACCCTGATGTATTGGTGATAGGTGCAGGTGGGCTGATGACCCTGATGTATTGGTGATAGGTGCAGGTGGGCTGATGACCCTGATGTATTGGTGTTAGGTGCAGGTGGGCTGATGACCCTGATGTATTGGTGATAGGTGCAGGTGGGCTGATGACCCTGATGTATTGGTGTTAGGTGGCAGGTGGGCTGATGACCCTGATGTATTGGTGATAGGTGCAGGTGGGCTGATGACCCTGTTGTATTGGTGATAGGTGCAGGTGGGCTGATGACCCTGATGTATTGGTGATAGGTGCAGGTGGGCTGATGACCCTGATGTATTGGTGATAGGTGCAGGTGGGCTGATGACCCTGATGAGTGGGTGATAAGTGATCCATTAACTTATTATAGTTACCTGCAGCAAGATGGCGTGTCAAGGGACAGCCTTCCCTTTGATGTTGAGAAGGCTTTGAAGGTGAGTGGGTGTGTGATGACATCACTGTGTACATTGTGTGATGACATCACTGTGTACAAGGTGTGATGAGGAACATGGAGATTCCATGGGTCACCATCACATGGAGGTCACACTTCGATCACATGCACACATACACACACATGTACACATGCATCTATACCTACATGTGCACAGATGCACACACATGTACACACATGCACACACATGCATATACACAAATGCGCACATACATTTCACGCAGAAATGTTATTACACGCAATGTTGTTAGTGGTGTTTTGTGTTGCAGGCAACACTCATGTCTGAATATGACACAGCTGTTACCGTACCAGTGTTTGGATACTCATGTCTGGAGGACTATTATGTCGATGCCAGCAACAGTGACAAGGTTGATAGGATTAAACGCCCACTCATTTGTGTATCTGCAGCCAATGACCCTTTTGTCCCCGAAGACTGTAAGTTTGGGAGTGTGTGTGTGTGTGTGTGTGTGTGTGTGTGGGGTGTGTGTGTGTGTGTGTGTGTGTGTGTGTGTGTGTGTGTGGGTGTGTGCAGTTTTAGTGTATTAGCACATTTCCATAGCAATGACATAGGTACAAATAACCTATTTTCAATCTGGGCACTTTCCATCAACAATTCTCATAACACTTAGGGTCAAATTGACATATTGTGCTCTGCTTAGGGTCACATGGTGCTCTGCTTAGGGTCACATGGTGCTCTGCTTAGGGTCACATGGTGCTCTGCTTAGGGTCACATGGTGCTCTGCTCCTTGTCCACCTTTGTAAAATGGGTAGTTTGGTGGTTTAAAAAGTTCTAATCTGAGTGTGTTGAAAGGTTTGCTAAATGCTATGCCTGAGCCAGAGTGTGTTAAAGGCGTTGTTATAAATGCTTTCCATTCCACTGTTTGTCTCATTGTACTAGATAATCTTTTCGCACACCACACACTCATATTCATAGCTCTTCCTTTTGAAGCTGCAGAGAAGAGTGCCATGGTAACGCTGGTCGTCACGGCATACGGCGGGCACATAGGGTTCCTTGAAGGGATTCTCCCCACTCGGCGGATGCTGACAGACAGAATATGCAAAGAGTTTCTGTGTGCTATGAAGCAATATCGGCCGAATGGTGTAGACCAGTGCACTACCCAGGCTGTGTAGACCACAGGGCACTTGGATTTTATAACCCCAGCCCCCAAGTACATTTGATACCCCCCCCCCCTCCCCCCCCAAGTGTGTTGCTGAATCAGAATTATACATGTGTGCTCTCAAGGGAGTGTTATTGGGATGGTGTGCAGTGGAGTATACTCTTGTAGGTCTGTAAGCTGTAGACAATCACATGGGACCAACAAATGATACTTTATGTGCACATGAAGATATTTTCCCTGTTTGTGGGATTTGCCTATCCTAACATGCCCCTCCCCTCCCTCATCCCCATTCCCACTCCTTCAGCCTCTCCCCCCTCCCACCACCTTAGAGTCCTTGCCAATTATAATAGTTTTCATTGATTACAATCAAAATTGAAAATAAAAAGTATACAACAGGTCATGTGACAGGTTGGGAGTTCATGTGTTGGAAGGGGTTAAAATATCTTATTTCATCTCCACGGCTTCATTTTCTGCTTCCATGTCCTTCTTATATTCCTCTTTTGACAGGAAAAGATGCAGCTGTATAAATTTTGGCCACACCCACACCATACCTCTTCACCTCCCCACACCACACCTCCCATACCCAGACTATATATCTAGGGGGGACCATAGGCATGGGGACCTGCCAGTAGGCTTAGGGACCTACTGGCAGACTTGAGGATCTACTGGTAGGCCTGGGGACCTACCATATTTCCTCGGGTCATATGTCTTCCCTTTCTTGCAGCAGCAGCAGAGCAGACAGCAGCAGAGCACACAGCAGAGCAGGAGGGCCAGGAGGAGGAGGAGGGCTATGATCAGGTACACCCACCACGGCATCTGGTGCCCAGGCACCACTAATGCTCTCGGGTCGCTATAGTTACCAGTTCCATACACGTTCAGGGCCCGCACTTGGAAGACGTAGGTTTGCCCCTGTGCCACACCCACTTTGAGAGTGTACGAGGTGCTTGTGAGGGGTGTGGTTTGGTTGTGTGCAGAAGGTCCAGTGACTTGTAGCTCATAAGAGGAGACAGGTCTTAGGAGTGTGGAGTTGACTGTCCAATGGATGAAGATGGCGTTACCCTTGTCAACTTGTACAATGTCTATCTTCGGTGCAAAAGGTGGTAGTCCTGTGAAGGGGTGGGTGGGGGTGGGAAAGGGGTCACCTTTATCCCATAACTTGGCAACATCTCAAACAGGGTTAAAATGTGACCATAGGGTGAGGCATAGGTGTCTTCAGCCCTCCTCCCCAGCCATACCTTGGAGGATGAAGGTAGCACTGCTTGTAAGGGTGATGTTATCTTTGTTAGAGGTGACCCTGATGTTATGTGTGCCTGGAGGTAGTGTGGAGGTGTTGAGGGGGAAGGAGCAGGGTACAGCTGGTCCCTGGTCCAATGAGCACTGGGCACCCGAGAGTGGAATGTTGGAGGCACATGCCATAGTGCTCACATCAGTAGGAGAGGGGAGACATTGAACATAGGCTATGAGGGAGGGAGGGAGGGAGGGATGATATCTATTATCAGTGACCATTACCAATGGACCATACATTACCCAAATAACTTAATATATATGTACCACCATTTGTACTCAGGGGCCAAGGAATGATAGTAATGTAAACAATTAACATGTCTTTTAAGCAGGGCCATACATGTAGCTAATGTTTTTGCTTTAGGAGGGGGGGTGGGGGGTGCATTGGAATACTTAATTTATATGCGGTGACAAAAATCAGCGCGCGGTACCAAAATTGAACCTCTAAACAATACCTCATTGACCAGTGAGTGGACCAGATAATTTTACCATCACTGAAACAATATACTTCCTTGACGCTGTACCCCACATTCATGCATTAGCTTTACCAATATGAAGTACACAGTACATCACATAATATGTTGCCTGCATGAATTGCATGCACAAAACTGATCATTGTGGATTAGTCACTCTTGACTTCGAGGGATCGGGATTCTTCCCACGTGGGTTTGTTTGCGCAAGTTCATTGTAAATGGCAATAACTTCCAATCCTGTATCGTTAGCGTCATCAGGTCTGATCTGGTTCATACCAGAAAATGCAGGGGAAATTTTGACAGTCCAGAACGTACGTGTAGTACATTCATTACAATGGTTAATTTGAGTGATGGTTTTGATTTTAATTCAGTGTTCGCTATACACAATAAACATGTAATGTTATTGTTCAGTTCCATAAACATTTCCATTAAGTGTAGTGATTTGTGTAAACAGATTAAATGTTTTCTTCCTACACCTAGTTCAATTGTTTGGCTGCTATGTTTAGCTTTGCATGCTTTCCTGGTACTGAAAAAACCACATCTGTGGGATTGTTGGCGCAAAAAGAGACCTAACCTTTTTATTTTCTTTCATTTCGAGGAGATACCTACATTTAGGACTCTACAACTGAAAATTGGTCTGTCCATTATTAAAACTGATTCGTGCTCACTTCAATTGTACACGTCACCTTTTAAGCTCCTTCTATAGATAATTATTGCGTTATAGGTCCCTTTTACCGGCAAAAATCTCATACACAAACTGAGGTTGCTATATCAATTTCTCCACTATCCAGGCTGAACCCTGCAGAACATACACCTCGATCTGTAATCACGGTACAGTGGTATGCCCAGACCTGCATGCCTAGCTACAGGAAGAAAGGATGGTCAACGCACTTCTTCACATCGATGTGTTTGAAACAATGCATACATTTAGCTGCCGCATCAACTGCATGGCGTTGTGTTTATCAGTTGAAGTTTAAGATTGCCTTTGCAGTTGTAGAACATCTGTCACTGCATGGCGTACGGTTTACAGTGAACAATAATACTTATAGCTGATGTGTTAGATCTTAGTTATACTTCAATCATGTTATTATGTGCTATGAAAAAAGGTCTCAGGAGCTCCAGCAACCACAAGCACCCTGTTGTCTACGGCAACCATCACAGCATGATGACATGTCTTATGGCAACCATCACAGCATGATGGAATGATAGAAATGTAACATGTCTTATGGCTACCATCACAGCATGATGGAGTGATAGAAATGTAACATGTCTTAAGGCTACCATCACAGCATGATGGAGTGATAGAAATGTAACATGTCTTATGGCTACCATCACAGCATGATGGAGTGATAGAAATGTAACATGTCTAAAGGCAACACAACAAGTCATGGTGTGCAGGTACAAATGTGCTCACCTGGCACTGTGATGCTCACACGGCTGGCTGCACTGGTTCCTGTCACGTCATTGGCTGCAGTGATGACGAAGGTGTGAACACCAGGGTCCAACGTCAAGACAGAGAGAGTATATGGTGGAAGGCCTGGGGATGAGGAGGAATGGGAGGAGCAATGGGAGCAGGTTGAATGCATACAAGGTTTGTTACCATTTCCAAGTGTGGTTCCATTTTCAGATATGTCGTATATGTTTGGTGTAAATGAGGCTTGGCAAGTGATAAGAATGACATCAGAGTTGGCACTGACTGTTCCACCACAGGCCAGCATGGCTGCATGGGGAGGAGGGGTGATGATGGGGAGGAGGGACAGTACTGGGGAGGAGGGGTGATGATGGGGAGGAGGATAGTACTGGGGAGGAGGGTAATTATGGGAGGTGAGATAGTACTGGGGAGGAGGGTAGTGGGAGGTGAGACAGTACTGGGGAGGAGGGTGAGGCATAGGTGTCTTCAGCCCTCCTCCCCAGCCATACCTTGGAGGATGAAGGTAGCACTGCTTGTAAGGGTGATGTTGCCTTTGTTAGAGGTGACCCTGATGTTATGTGTGCCTGGAGGGTAATTCCATATATATATTTGCCACCCTTTTTGCATCATTGTCTAGTTTGGACATGCTATTTTCCCCATGTGTTCTCCCCATAGGAGTGTGCAAAATTGCTATACATTTGTATACCCTATAGTGTACAGCTTTTAATATACGACAAATCAAAATTTTCATTTTTTTCATAACCTCGGTTAACTCGGTTGAGCATATCCTGAGTCCTGAAACATTCTGATTGATTTGAATATATCCAAAACATTGCTAAGAGAGAGGTCTACATAAAATTAATTGATTTTAATAACTTCTTGGCATGTTACATGAATAAAGTCATGAATTTGTAATGAATTGTGACCTATCCAAAAATATGAAAATACGAATCACACCGGACTTGTACCATAGTTAGCTAACCATACCCCAAACATATTTAGCTGAAAAGCTTACTGGGACACGTATTCTCAGGGCTGGGACAGCACAAAAAGTGGCTGGCAGCCATGTTATTCCTCCTTGCAACTCTTTGTTTACATAGGGCAGTTTACACAGCTAAGGTACTGTCAAAACATAACATGGCTGCCAGCCACTTTTTGTGCTGTCCCAGCTCTGAGAATACGTGTCCCAGTAAGCTTTTCAGCTAAATATGTTTGGGGTATGGTTAGCTAACTATGGTACAAGTCTGGTGTGATTCGTATTTTCATATTTTTGGATAGGTCACAATTCATTACAAATTCATGACTTTATTCATGTAACATGCCAAGAAGTTATTAAAATCAATTAATTTTATGTAGACCTCTATCTTAGCAATGTTTTGGATATATTCAAATCAATCAGAACGTTTCAGGACTCAGGATATGCTCAACCGAGTTAACCGAGGTTATGAAAAAAATGAAAATTTTGATTTGTCGTATATTAAATGTTGTACACTATAGGGTATACAAATGTATAGCAATTTTGCACACTCCTATGGGGAGAACACATGGGGAAAATAGCATGTCCAAACTAGACAATGATGCAAAAAGGGTGGCAAATATATATATGGAATTACCCTGGAGGTAGTGTGGAGGTGTTGAGGGGGAAGGAACAGGGTACAGCCGGTCCCTGGTCCAATGAGCACTGGGCACCCGAGAGTGGAATGTTGGAGGCACATGCCGTGGTGTTCACATCAGTAGGAGAGGGGAGACATTGAACATAGGCTATGAAGGAGGGAGGGAGGGAGGGAGGGAGAGGAGAGAGGGAGGGAGGGAGGGAGAGGAGAGAGGGAGGGAGGGAGGGAGAGGAGAGAGGGAGGGAGGGAGGGAGGGATGATATCTGTTATCAGTGACCATTATCTGCATGATGGAGTGATAGAAATGTAACATGTCTTATGGCTACCATCACAGCATGATGGAATGATAGAAATGTAACATGTCTTATGGGCTACAGGTCGGACAACCCGAGAAGTTCCCCAAAATTGTTCATGAATTATTTTTCGCACCAAATGTTCAGTGCTCAATTTGATTGCACAGGCTTGTTGGGTGTTATAAATAGTTGTACCTATAAAATTTAAACAAATAGCGCTCGTTTAATCTTCATGTTATGACAATTAGACGACAAAGCAGCGATCGCGCCAAAAGCGCATGTAAATAATGTTTTCATATCACTGCTTGAGCACCGCCACCAGACTTCATATAGTAATACAAACACTCAGCGATGGTTCATACATGATTTCTTTAAACAGAACTGTTAATTTCAATCCGCAGTGGTGTTATAGGCCGAAGTATTACACCTACTAACCCGAGTTAGATCAGGGTGTTGGAGGTAACGCACAGCACACAAAATTTATTACGGATACTATAATGATATTGTAATAATGCCACAAAGAATGATGAGGATTGCATAAAAGAGCCAATAGATATGGAGAATTAAAAGTTAATGAGCTAACAACCTTAGATGTTATTGCGGCGCATAGCGCGTGTGATGATTATTTAATTTGCGGTGGTACATATATAGTGACTACTAGCTAGAATGATATCAAACATATGCATGCAACACACATGCCTGTACAGATTTGATGAAAGGATAACATTGCCCTGGCTGAATTCAATGCCAGTGTCATACTATATGTTGTATTTGATACGCTGCACGGCCGCCATTCGACGAACCTGTGCTATTTTGCATGCAGTTAATATGATTGCACATCATTGGCTTACTGAATTTAACACGACTTGCAATGTCTCCGCTGCTTGCGATCGGTTGTGTTATTTGATGCTGATCACTTACTTACATGCCATGTATACACTCGTGAAATCGCAACAAAGAAGTAACTCCACTGTAGCAATTAAATACACGTGTCAATGAATTTTAATCATTGTGGTTGTGTTTACGCGGCCAAGCTAGTTATAGCCTGTGCCTAATTACAGTGAACAACCTATGCTATAACCGTTTATAACTCTGTACAGGTTCACAGCCAAACCATTTAAATAATATTGGTATGACACATACTTGTTGTACTTCATAGTATAGCGCCTTATTACCAGTATGGGTGAGCGATTGGTTACTACGCAAAGGTTTGAATAATTAATTAGAATTATTCATAAACTTCAAATCATCGCAGCCTCTTTAGTACAAGGCTTCAACTGAATATTTTTGAGCTGTTATAGTAGTTTCTTCCCCTTTACCAGGAAGTGTCTACAGAACTGTTTGGCTGTGAATGGTTCGGGAGATACTTGAGTAGCACGCATTTGGGGAACTTCTCAAGTTGTCCGACCTGTACCATCACAGCATGATGGAGTGATAGAAATGTAACATGTCTTAAGGCTACCATCACAGCAAGATGGATTGATAGAAATGTAACATGTCTTATGGCTACCATCACAGCATGATGGAGTGATAGAAATGTAACATGTCTTATGGCTACCATCACAGCATGATGGAGTGATAGAAATGTAACATGTCTTAAGGCTACCATCACAGCATGATGGAGTGATAGAAATGTAACATGTCTTAAGGCTACCATCACAGCATGATGGAGTGATAGAAATGTAACATGTCTTATGGCTACCATCACAGCATGATGGAGTGATAGAAATGTAACATGTCTTATGGCTACCATCACAGCATGATGGAGTGATAGAAATGTAACATGTCTAAAGGCTACACAACAAGTCATGGTGTGCAGGTACAAATGTGCTCACCTGGCACTGTGATGCTCACATGGCTGGCTGCATTGGATCCTGTCACGTCATTGGCTGCAGTGATGACGAAGGTGTGAACACCAGGGTCCAACGTCAAGACAGAGAGAGTATATGGTGGAAGGCCTGGGGATGAGGAGGAATGGGAGGAGCAATGGGAGCAGGTTGAATGCATACAAGGTTTGTTACCAGTTCCAAGTGTGGTTCCATTTTCAGATATATTGTATATGTTTGGTGTAAATGAGGCTTGGCAACTGATAAAAATGACATCAGAGTTGGCACTGACTGTTCCACCACAGGCCAGCATGGCTGCATGGGGAGGAGGGGTGATGATGGGGAGGAGGGACGGTACTGGGGAGGAGGGGTGATGATGGGGAGGAGGATAGTACTGGGGAGGAGGGTAATTATGGGAGGTGAGATAGTACTGGGGAGGAGGGTAGTGGGAGGTGAGACAGTACTGGGGAGGAGGGTGAGGCATAGGTGTCTTCAGCCCTCCTCCCCAGCCATACCATGGAGGATGAAGGTAGCACTGCTTGTAAGGGTGATGTTATCTTTGTTAGAGGTGACCCTGATGTTATGTGTGCCTGGAGGTAGTGTGGAGGTGTTGAGGGGGAAGGAACAGGGTACAGCTGGTCCCTGGTCCAATGAGCACTGGGCACCCGAGAGTGGAATGTTGGAGGCACATGCCGTGGTGCTCACATCAGTAGGAGAGGGGAGACATTGAACATAGGCTATGAGGGAGGGAGGGAGGGAGGGAGGGAGGGAGGGAGGGAGGGAGGGAGGGAGGGAGGGAGGGAGGGAGGGAGGGAGGGAGGGATGGATGATATCTGTTATCAGTGACCATTACCAATGGACCATCCATTACCCAAATTACTTAATATACCACCATTTGTACTCAGGGACCAAGTAGTGATGTAATGTATACTATTAACATGTCTACACATGTATTTGTTAGAGGGGGTGCTGAAAAAAAATATGGGAGGGGAGGAGAGGGGTACATTGGATTACACTCCTTAATTTATATGCAGTGACAAAAATCAGCGCGCAGTACCGAAATTGAACCTCTAAACAATACCTCATTGACAATAAAGTCCATACTTAGCACTTTTGTACTACATTTCACATAAAACTGTTCCTAACTCAAGTTATACTCACCCAGAAAGACGGTCTGGGTACGAGATCAGTACGAGCTTTTTTGTTCTCTTAAAGCAAATGGTCTGGCGACTTGAACAAAACATGAAAATGATCGTCTTTCCATTGTGGTACGATAGCAATAAAGAGCTACACTATCTGTTTCTTGGTATGCGAGTTATACGCTGGTTTCGTTTGTCATGATACTGCTACTAATCCAATGTAAGAGTTACTCATTAGTGTTTGATGTGGCTCATACAAGATAATGCAGGGGGAATTATTTTATTTTATTTTTAACAGTCCAAAAAATACATGTAGTGCATTCATTACAATGGTTAATTCAGCATTCGCTATACACAATAACTACACAAAAACATGTCAGTAATGTTATGTACAGTTCCATAAGCATTTCCGTTAGGTGTAGTGATTTGTGTAAACACTAAACAGTTGTAATATGGATTCTTCCTACACATGTTTGGCTGCTTTGTTTGGCTCCCATCACAGCATGATGGAGTAATAGAAATGTAACATGTCTTAAGGCTACCATCACAGCATGATGGAGTGATAGAAATGTAACATGTCTTTCACAGCACGATGGAGTGATAGAAATGTAACATGCCTTAAGGCTACCATCACAGCACGATGGAGTGATAGAAATGTAACATGCCTTAAGGCTACCATCACAGCACGATGGAGTGATAGAAATGTAACATGTCTTAAGGCTACCATCACAGCATGATGGAGTGATAGAAATGTAACATGTCTAAAGGCTACCATCACAGCATGATGGAGTGATAGAAATGTAACATGTCTTAAGGTTACCATCACAGCATGATGGAGTGATAGAAATGTAACATGTCTAAAGGCTACCATCACAGCATGATGGAGTGATAGAAATGTAACATGTCTAAAGGCTACCATCACAGCATGATGGAGTGATAGAAATGTAACATGTCTTTCACAGCACGATGGAGTGATAGAAATGTAACATGCCTTAAGGCTACCATCACAGCACGATGGAGTGATAGAAATGTAACATGTCTTAAGGCTACCATCACAGCATGATGGAGTGATAGAAATGTAACATGTCTAAAGGCTACCATCACAGCATGATGGAGTGATAGAAATGTAACATGTCTTAAGGCTACCATCACAGCATGATGGAGTGATAGAAATGTAACATGTCTTAAGGCTACACAACAGGTCATGGTGTGCAGGTACAAATGTGCTCACCTGGCACTGTGATGCTCACACGGCTGGCTGCACTGGTTCCTGTCACGCCATTGGCTGCAGTGATGACGAAGGTGTGAACACCAGGGTCCAACGTCAAGACAGAGAGAGTATATGGTGGAAGGCCTGGGGATGAGGAGGAATGGGAGGAGCAATGGGAGCAGGTCGAATGCATATAAGGTTTGTTACCAGTTCCAAGTGTGGTTCCATTTTCAGATATATTGTATATGTTTGGTGTAAATGAGGCTTGGCAACTGATAAGAATGACATCAGAGTTGGCACTGACTGTTCCACCACAGGCCAGCATGGCTGCATGGGGAGGAGGGGTGATGATGGGGAGGAGGGACGGTACTGGGGAGGAGGGGTGATGATGGGGAGGAGGAACGGTACTGGGGAGGAGGGTACTGATGGGAAGTGAGACACTACTGGGGAGTAGGGTAGTGATGGGAAGTGAGATAGTACTGCGGAGGAAGGGTAGTGATGGGAAGTGAGACAGTACTGGGGAGGAGGGTAGTGGGAGGTGAGACAGTACTGGGGAGGAGGGTGAGGCATAGGTGTCTTCAGCCCTCCTCCCCAGCCATACCTTGGAGGATGAAGGTAGCACTGCTTGTAAGGGTGACGTTGCCTTTGTTAGAGGTGACCCTGATGTTATGTGTGCCTGGAGGTAGTGTGGAGGTGTTGAGGGGGAAGGAACAGGGTACAGCTGGTCCCTGGTCCAATGAGCACTGGGCACCCGAGAGTGGAATGTTGGAGGCACATGCCGTAGTGCTCACATCAGTAGGAGAGGGGAGACATTGAACATAGGCTATGAGGGAGGGAAGGAGGGAGGAGGGAGGGGAGAGAGGGAGGGAGGGAGGGAGGGAGAGAGGGAGGGAGGGAGGGAGGGAGGGAGGGAGGGAGGGAGGGAGGGAGGGAGGGAGGGAGGGAGGGAGGGAGGGAGGGAGGGAGGGAGGGAGGGAGGGAGGGAGGGAGGGAGGGAGGGAGGGAGGGAGGGAGGGAGGGAGGGAGGGAGGGAGGGAGGGAGGGAGGGAGGGAGGGAGGGAGGGAGGGAGGGAGGGAGGGAGGGAGGGAGGGAGGGAGGGAGGGAGGGATGATATCTGTTATCAGTGACCATTACCAATGGACCATCCATTACCCAAATTACTTAAAATACCACCATTTGCATTCAGGGGCCAAGGAATGACAGAAATGTAACATGTCTAACGGCTACCATCACAGCATGATGGAGTGATAGAAATGTAACATGTCTTAAGGCTACCATCACAGCATGATGGAGTGATAGAAATGTAACATGTCTAACGGCTACCATCACAGCATGATGGAGTGACAGAAATGTAACATGTCTAAAGGCTACCATCACAGCATGATGGAGTGATAGAAATGTAACATGTCTAAAGGCTACCATCACAGCATGATGGAGTGATAGAAATGTAACATGTCTTAAGGCTACCATCACAGCATGATGGAGTGATAGAAATGTAACATGTCTTAAGGCTACCATCACAGCATGATGGAGTGATAGAAATGTAACATGTCTTATGGCTACCATCACAGCATGATGGAGTGATAGAAATGTAACATGTCTAAAGGCTACCATCACAGCATGATGGAGTGATAGAAATGTAACATGTCTTAAGGCTACCATCACAGCATGATGAAGTGACAGAAATGTAACATGTCTAAAGGCTACCATCACAGCATGATGGAGTGATAGAAATGTAACATGTCTTAAGGCTACACAACAGGTCATGGTGTGCAGGTACAAATGTGCTCACCTGGCACTGTGATGCTCACACGGCTGGCTGCACTGGTTCCTGTCACGCCATTGGCTGCAGTGATGACGAAGGTGTGAACACCAGGGTCCAACGTCAAGACAGAGAGAGTATATGGTGGAAGGCCTGGGGATGAGGAGGAATGGGAGGAGCGTTGAATGCATACAAGGTTTGTTACCATTTCCAAGTGTGGTTCCATTTTCAGATATATTGTATATGTTTGGTGTAAATGAGGCCTGGCAACTGATAAGAATGACATCAGAGTTGGCACTGACTGTTCCACCACAGGCCAGCATGGCTGCATGGGGAGGAGGGGTGATAATGGGGAGGAGGGACGGTACTGGGGAGGAGGGTAGTGGGAGGTGAGACAGTACTGGGGAGAAGGGTGAGGCATAGGTGTCTTCAGCCCTCCTCCACAGCCATACCTTGGAGGATGAAGGTAGCACTGCTTGTAAGGGTGACGTTGCCTTTGTTAGAGGTGACCCTGATGTTATGTGTGCCTGGAGGTAGTGTGGAGGTGTTGAGGGGGAAGGAGCAGGGTACAGCTGGTCCCTGGTCCAATGAGCACTGGGCACCCGAGAGTGGAATGTTGGAGGCACATGCCGTAGTGCTCACATCAGTAGGAGAGGGGAGACATTGAACATAGGCTATGAGGGAGGGAGGGAGGGAGGGAGGGAGGGAGGGAGGGAGGGAGGGAGGGAGGGAGGGAGGGAGGGAGGGAGGGAGGGAGGGAGGGAGGGAGGGAGGGAGGGAGGGAGGGAGGGAGGGAGGGAGGGAGGGAGGGAGGGAGGGAGGGAGGGAGGGAGGGAGGGAGGGAGGGAGGGAGGGAGGGAGGGAGGGAGGGAGGGAGGGAGGGAGGGAGGGAGGGAGGGAGGGAGGGAGGGAGGGAGGGAGGGAGGGAGGGAGGGAGGGAGGGAGGGAGGGAGGGAGGGAGGGAGGGAGGGAGGGAGGGAGGGAGGGAGGGAGGGAGGGAGGGAGGGAGGGAGGGAGGGAGGGAGGGAGGGAGGGAGGGAGGGATGATATCTATTATCAGTGACCATTACCAATGGACCATCCATTACCCAAATCATAGATAGAACATTCAGGGATAGTAATGTTCAGGGATAGTAATGTAAACATGTCTTTTAAGCAGGGCCATACATGTAGCTAATGTTTTTGCTTTGGGAGGGGGGGGGAGTACATTGGATAATTTAGATGCAGTGACAAATATCAACACACGGTACCGAAATTGAACCTACATTTATAAACAATACCTTGTTGACAATAAAAACCTGTGAGTGGACCAGATAATTTTACCATCACTGAAACAATATACTTCCTTGACGCTGTACCCCACATTCATGCATTAGCATTACCAATGTGAAGTACACAGTACATCACATAATATGTTGCTTGCATGAACATGAATTGCATGCACAAAACTGATCATTGTGGATTAGTCACTCTTGACTTCGAGGGATCGGGATTCTTCCCACGTGGGTTTGTTTGCGCAAGTTCATTGTAAATGGCAATAACTTCCAATCCTGTATCGTTAGCGTCATCAGGTCTGATCTGGTTCATACCAGAAAATGCAGGGGAAATTTTGACAATCCAGAACGTACGTGTAGTACATTCATTACAATGGTTAATTTGAGTGATGGTTTTGATTTTAATTCAGCGTTCGCTATACACAATAAATATGTAATGTTATTGTTCAGTTCCATAAACATTTCCATTAAGTGTAGTGATTTGTGTAAACAGATTAAATGTTTTCTTCCTACACCTAGTTCAATTGTTTGGCTGCTATGTTTAGCTTTGCATGCTTTCCTGGTACTGAAAAAACCACATCTGTGGGATTGTTGGCGCAAAAAGAGACCTAACCTTTTTATTTTCTTTCATTTCGAGGAGATACCTACATTTAGGACTCTACAACTGAAAATTGGTCTGTCCATTATTAAAACTGATTCGTGCACACTTCAATTGTACACGTCACCTTTTATGCTCCTCCTATAGATAATTATTGCGTTATAGGTCCCTTTTACCGGCAAAAATCTCATACACAAACTGAGGTTGCTATATCAATTTCTCCACTATCCAGGCTGAACCCTGCAGAACATACACCTCGATCTGTAATCACGGTACAGTGGTATGCTCAGGCCTGCATGCCTAGCTACAGGAATAAAGGATGGTCAACGCACTTCTTCACATCGATGTGTTTGAAACAATGCATACATTTAGCTGCCGCATCAACTGCATGGCGTTGTGTTTATCAGTTGAAGTTTAAGATTGCCTTTGCAGTTGTAGAACATCTGTCACTGCATGGCGTACGGTTTTCAGTGAACAATAATACTTATAGCTGATGTGTTAGATCTTAGTTATACTTCAATCATGTTATTATGTGCTATGAAAAAAGGTCTCAGGAGCTCCAGCAACCACAAGCACCCTGTTGTCTACGGCAACCATCACAGCATGATGACATGTCTTATGGCAACCATCACAGCATGATGGAATGATAGAAATGTAACATGTCTTATGGCTACCATCACAGCATGATGGAGTGATAGAAATGTAACATGTCTTATGGCTACCATCACAGCATGATGGAGTGATAGAAATGTAACATGTCTAAAGGCTACCATCACAGCATGATGGAGTGATAGAAATGTAACATGTCTTAAGGCTACACAACAAGTCATGGTGTGCAGGTACATGTGCTCACCTGGCACTGTGATGCTCACACGGCTGGCTGCACTGGTTCCTGTCACGTCATTGGCTGCAGTGATGACGAAGGTGTGAACACCAGGGTCCAACGTCAAGACAGAGAGACTATATGGTGGAAGGCCTGGGGATGAGGAGGAATGGGAGGAGCAATGGGAGCAGGTTGAATGCATACAAGGTTTGTTACCAGTTCCAAGTGTGGTTCCATTTTCAGATATATTGTATATGTTTGGTGTAAATGAGGCCTGGCAACTGATAAGAATGACATCAGAGTTGGCACTGACTGTTCCACCACAGGCCAGCATGGCTGCATGGGGAGGAGGGGTGATGATGGGGAGGAGGGACAGAACTGGGGAGGAGGGGTGATGATGGGGTAGAGGATAGTACTGGGGAGGAGGGTAATTATGGGAGGTGAGATAGTACTGGGGAGGAGGGTAGTGGGAGGTGAGACAGTACTGGGGAGGAGGGTGAGGCATAGGTGTCTTCAGCCCTCCTCCCCAGCCATACCTTGGAGGATGAAGGTAGCACTGCTTGTAAGGGTGATGTTGCCTTTGTTAGAGGTGACCCTGATGTTATGTGTGCCTGGAGGTAGTGTGGAGGTGTTGAGGGGGAAGGAACAGGGTACAGCCGGTCCCTGGTCCAATGAGCACTGGGCACCCAAGAGTGGAATGTTGGAGGCACATGCCGTGGTGTTCACATCAGTAGGAGAGGGGAGACATTGAACATAGGCTATGAAGGAGGGAGGGAGGGAGGGAGGGAGAGGAGAGAGGGAGGGAGGGAGGGATGATATCTGTTATCAGTGACCATTATCTGCATGATGGAGTGATAGAAATGTAACATGTCTTATGGCTACCATCACAGCATGATGGAATGATAGAAATGTAACATGTCTTATGGGCTACAGGTCGGACAACCCGAGAAGTTCCCCAAAATTGTTCATGAATTATTTTTCGCACCAAATGTTCAGTGCTCAATTTGATTGCACAGGCTTGTTGGGTGTTATAAATAGTTGTACCTATAAAATTTAAACAAATAGCGCTCGTTTAATCTTCATGTTATGACAATTAGACGACAAAGCAGCGATCGCGCCAAAAGCGCATGTAAATAATGTTTTCATATCACTGCTTGAGCACCGCCACCAGACTTCATATAGTAATACAAACACTCAGCGATGGTTCATACACGATTTCTTTAAACAGAACTGTTAATTTCAATCCGCAGTGGTGTTATAGGCCGAAGTATTACACCTACTAACCCGAGTTAGATCAGGGTGTTGGAGGTAACGCACAGCACACAAAATTTATTACGGATACTATAATGATATTGTAATAATGCCACAAAGAATGATGAGGATTGCATAAAAGAGCCAATAGATATGGAGAATTAAAAGTTAATGAGCTAACAACCTTAGATGTTATTGCGGCTGTTATTGCGGCGCATAGCGCGTGTGATGATTATTTAATTTGCGGTGGTACATATATAGTGACTACTAGCTAGAATGATATCAAACATATGCATGCAACACACATGCCTGTACAGATTTGATGAAAGGATAACATTGCCCTGGCTGAATTCAATGCCACTGTCATACTATATGTTGTATTTGATACGCTGCACGGCCGTCATTCGACGAACCTGTGCTATTTTGCATGCAGTTAATATGATTGCACATCATTGGCTTACTGAATTGAACACAACTTGCAATGTCTCCGCTGCTGGCGATCGGTTGTGTTATTTGATGCTGATCACTTACTTACATGCCATGTATACACTCGTGAAATCGCAACAAAGAAGTAACTCCACTGTAGCAATTAAATACACGTGTCAATGAATTTTAATCATTGTGGTTGTGTTTACGCGGCCAAGCTAGTTATAGCCTGTGCCTAATTACAGTGAACAACCTATGCTATAACCGTTTATAACTCTGTACAGGTTCACAGCCAAACCATTTAAATAATATTGGTATGACACATACTTGTTGTACTTCATAGCATAGCGCTTTATTACCAGTATGGGTGAGCGATTGGTTACTACGCAAAGGTTTGAATAATTAATTAGAATTATTCATAAACTTCAAATCATCGCAGCCTCTTTAGTACAAGGCCTCAACTGAATATTTTTGAGCTGTTATAGTAGTTCCTTCCCCTTTACCAGGAAGTGTTTACAGAACTGTTTGGCTGTGAATGGTTCGGGAGATACTTGAGTAGCACGCATTTGGGGAACTTCTCAAGTTGTCCGACCTGTACCATCACAGCATGATGGAGTGATAGAAATGTAACATGTCTTAAGGCTACCATCACAGCAAGATGGAGTGATAGAAATGTAACATGTCTTATGGCTACCATCACAGCATGATGGAGTGATAGAAATGTAACATGTCTTAAGGCTACCATCACAGCATGATGGAGTGATAGAAATGTAACATGTCTTAAGGCTACCATCACAGCATGATGGAGTGATAGAAATGTAACATGTCTTATGGCTACCATCACAGCATGATGGAGTGATAGAAATGTAACATGTCTTATGGCTACCATCACAGCATGATGGAGTGATAGAAATGTAACATGTCTAAAGGCAACACAACAAGTCATGGTGTGCAGGTACAAATGTGCTCACCTGGCACTGTGATGCTCACATGGCTGGCTGCACTGGATCCTGTCACGTCATTGGCTGCAGTGATGACGAAGGTGTGAACACCAGGGTCCAACGTCAAGACAGAGAGAGTATATGGTGGAAGGCCTGGGGATGAGGAGCAATGGGAGGAGCAATGGGAGCAGGTTGAATGCATATAAGGTTTGCTACCAGTTCCAAGTGTGGCTCCATTTTCAGACATATTGTATATGTTTGGTGTAAATGAGGCCTGGCAACTGATAAGAATGACATCAGAGTTGGCACTGACTGTTCCACCACAGGCCAGCATGGCTGCATGGGGAAGAGGGGTGATGATGGGGAGGAGGGACGGTACTGGGGAGGAGGGGTGATGATGGGGAGGAGGATAGTACTGGGGAGGAGGGTAATTATGGGAGGTGAGATAGTACTGGGGAGGAGGGTAGTGGGAGGTGAGACAGTACTGGGGAGGAGGGTGAGGCATAGGTGTCTTCAGCCCTCCTCCCCAGCCATACCTTGGAGGATGAAGGTAGCACTGCTTGTAAGGGTGATGTTATCTTTGTTAGAGGTGACCCTGATGTTATGTGTGCCTGGAGGTAGTGTGGAGGTGTTGAGGGGGAAGGAACAGGGTACAGCTGGTCCCTGGTCCAATGAGCACTGGGCACCCGAGAGTGGAATGTTGGAGGCACATGCCGTGGTGCTCACATCAGTAGGAGAGGGGAGACATTGAACATAGGCTATGAGGGAGGGAGGGAGGGAGGGAGGGAGGGAGGGAGGGAGGGAGGGAGGGAGGGAGGGAGGGAGGGAGGGAGGGAGGGAGGGAGGGAGGGAGGGAGGGAGGGAGGGAGGGAGGGAGGGAGGGAGGGAGGGAGGGAGGGAGGGAGGGAGGGATGGATGATATCTGTTATCAGTGACCATTACCAATGGACCATCCATTACCCAAATTACTTAATATACCACCATTTGTACTCAGGGACCAAGTAGTGATGTAATGTATACTATTAACATGTCTACACATGTATTTGTTAGGGGGGGTGCTGAAAAAAAATATGGGAGGGGAGGAGAGGGGTACATTGGATTACACTCCTTAATTTATATGCAGTGACAAAAATCAGCGCGCAGTACCGAAATTGAACCTCTAAACAATACCTCATTGACAATAAAGTCCATACTTAGCACTTTTGTACTACATTTCACATAAAACCGTTCCTAACTCAAGTTATACTCACCCAGAAAGACGGTCTGGGTACGAGATCAGTACGAGCTTTTTTGTTCTCTTAAAGCAAATGGTCTGGCGACTTGAACAAAACATGAAAATGATCGTCTTTCCATTGTGGTACGATAGCAATAAAGAGCTACACTATCTGTTTCTTGGTACGCGAGTTATACGCTGGTTTCGTTTGTCATGATACTGCTACTAATCCAATGTAAGAGTTACTCATTAGTGTTTGATGTGGCTCATACAAGATAATGCAGGGGGAATTATTTTATTTTATTTTTAACAGTCCAAAAAATACATGTAGTGCATTCATTACAATGGTTAATTCAGCATTCGCTATACACAATAACTACACAAAAACATGTCAGTAATGTTATGTTCAGTTCCATAAGCATTGTAGTGATTTGTGTAAACACTAAACAGTTGTAATATGGATTCTTCCTACACCTGTTTGGCTGCTTTGTTTGGCTCCCATCACAGCATGATGGAGTGATAGAAATGTAACATGTCTTAAGGCTATCATCACAGCATGATAAAGTGATAGAAATGTAACATGTCTTAAGGCTACCATCACAGCACGATGGAGTGATAGAAATGTAACATGTCTTAAGGCTACCATCACAGCATGATGGAGTGATAGAAATGTAATATGTCTTAAGGCTATCATCACAGCATGATGGAGTGATAGAAATGTAACATGTCTTAAGGCTACCATCACAGCACGATGGAGTGATAGAAATGTAACATGTCTTAAGGCTACCATCACAGCATGATGGAGTGATAGAAATGTAACATGTCTTAAGGCTATCATCACAGCATGATGGAGTGATAGAAATGTAACATGTCTTAAGGCTACCATCACAGCATGATGGATTGATAGAAATGTAACATGTCTTAAGGCTACCATCACAGCATGATGAAGTGATAGAAATGTAACATGTCTTAAGGCTATCATCACAGCATGATGGAGTGATAGAAATGTAACATGTCTTAAGGCTACCATCACAGCATGATGGAGTGATAGAAATGTAACATGTCTTAAGGCTATCATCACAGCATGATGGAGTGATAGAAATGTAACATGTCTTAAGGCTACCATCACAGCATGATGGATTGATAGAAATGTAACATGTCTTAAGGCTATCATCACAGCATGATGGAGTGATAGAAATGTAACATGTCTTATGGCTACCATCACAGCATGATGGAGTGATAGAAATGTAACATGTCTTAAGGCTACACAACAAGTCATGGTGTGCAGGTACAAATGTGCTCACCTGGCACTGTGATGCTCACACGGCTGGCTGCACTGGATCCTGTCACGTCATTGGCTGCAGTGATGACGAAGGTGTGAACACCAGGGTCCAACGTCAAGACAGAGAGAGTATATGGTGGAAGGCCTGGGGATGAGGAGGAATGGGAGGAGCAATGGGAGCAGGTTGAATGCATACAAGGTTTGTTACCATTTCCAAGTGTGGTTCCATTTTCAGATATGTCGTATATGTTTGGTGCAAATGAGGCTTGGCAACTGATAAGAATGACATCAGAGTTGGCACTGACTGTTCCACTACAGGCCAGCATGGCTGCATGGGGAGGAGGGGTGATGATGGGAGAGGGACAGTACTGGGGAGGAGGGTAGTGATGGGAGGTGAGACAGTACTGGGGAGGAGGGGTAGTGATGGGAGGTGAGACAGTACTGGGGAGGAGGGTAGTGATGGGAGGTGAGACAGTACTGGGGAGGAGGGGATAGAAGTTTAAAAGTATACTCACGAGCTGCCTGAGATACTAGCGTCACCGTGGCGATGGTACCAAACACATCAGTAGCGGTTACAGTCAGATATGCAGCAACATCAAGATATATGGGAAAGGAACCTAGAAGGTAATGTAGCAATGTCAGAGTAGGTGCGCGGACATACACATGCAGACACATACATGCATACACAGACATACACCCACACACCCACACTATACTCACATATGTAGGAGGTGCCTTGGTTTATTGAGCAATTCACAGTAGTGGTGGGTACGTTGAAGGAACAGAACACCACCAGATGCGTACCATTGACGTAGTTGTCACATGAGATGTTTAGGACAGCTGGCAACATATAGGAGAACGGATGAGTATAGTGAGGGTGAGTGATGGCTAATTCTTACACCTTCCCTCCCTCCCACCCTCACATCATGTCACATACTTCCCACTCACTCATCACACCCTCACCACACCTCATAGCACCATCCCTCCCTCACCACATCTCATATCACCATCCCTCCCTCACCACACCTCATATCACTATCCCTCCCTCACCACACCTCATATCACCATACCTCCCTCACCACACCTCATATCACCATACCTCCCTCACCACACCTCATAGCACCATCCCTCCCTCACCACACCTCATATCACCATACCTCCCTCACCACACCTCATATCACCATCCCTCCCTCACCACATCTCATATCACCATCCCTCCCTCACCACACCTCATATCACCATACCTCCCTCACCACACCTCATAGCACCATCCCTCCCTCACCACACCTCATATCACCATACCTCCCTCACCACACCTCATATCACCATACCTCCCTCACCACACCTCATAGCACCATCCCTCCCTCACCACACCTCATATCACCATACCTCCCTCACCACACCTCATATCACTATCCCTCCCTCACCACACCTCATATCACCATACCTCCCTCACCACACCTCATATCACCATACCTCCCTCACCACACCTCATATCACCATACCTCCCTCACCACACCTCATAGCACCATCCCTCCCTCACCACACCTCATATCACCATACCTCCCTCACCACACCTCATATCACCATACCTCCCTCACCACACCTCATATCACCATACCTCCCTCACCACACCTCATATCACCATACCTCCCTCACCACACCTCATATCACCATACCTCCCTCTGATTCATCACACTCTCAATCACCATTCACCACACCACACTTCCAACCTACATTGTTCTAAACATAATTATGTCAACACTCACGATGAACAGTGACCTCGAAGGTTACAAGGACGTCCATATCCTGTCCCCCTTGGGAGGTGGCCTGGACCGCTCCTTGGTAGATTCCAGAGTCCCCAGGCTGCACGTTCTGGATAACAAGACTCTGGTCCCCAGGACTAATGCTGTACTTGGGGCCCAAGGGGACAAGTTGACCGTTCTGCCACCAGCTTGCAGAGGTCAGTGTGGGCACTCCCAGAGGAAGCGTAAGTACTGTGCCAGCAGGAACCGCATAGGAGTACAAGTAGTCATTGTAGATGGGTGGAGTGTAGGGCGGAGCTAAATGACGTGAAACAGAGTTTTAGCACATGCACAGGTACTTACACACATCATGGTATAGCAATGTGGAACGCACTAAACCTCATTACAATTTTTAATCAACAGTCACGTGTTTACAATGAATTTACTAAGTCCGTAAGTTTACGATGCTAATGGATGCTACAAGATGCCTAGCGTATGATATACCAGTAGGCACAGTTCTTAAATTGCCCCCCACCTACCTGTGGTCTATCGCTACTTTCCCGGTGGCAGGTGGTTAAGCGATACAAGACTTGAGGATGCCATTTCGCGGAATGACCCTTTTTTGGTTTCAATTAGCCATGCTAGCGACCTCATGGGAATAACATTTGCGTTCATTGGCTATACCGTGCACGTGCGATATAGGAATTTACATGTAGTTTTTAAGCGGGTGGCAAACCCCAAGCAGCTGTGTTGTTTATATAACAACCCTTTGATGTGGTTGTTCCTAATTGCCGTCGCGGCTCGGAAATAAGCACATTATCACCTCCGCAAATAAGCACATTAGCGGTATTTTTAATGTGATTCACCCAGATCTTATGGTAACTGTTGGTGAACTTAGCAAAACCCTATCGCCTTTGTGTAATGAGTTTCATAGTTTACACAACAGTAAACAGGGTTGCACTCTATGTACACATTTAATTGAATGCCTGTAGATCCTCCTCCCAGCAGTTATTAAACACATACTACTACTACCTTCACCCTTTTACTAGAAAGAAAACAAACTTACCTGTACAGTACCATGTACATACACACCTCACCCTTATACATAAAGACTGGCTCTAGATGGGCAGCTGATGACAGATAGACAGGTTGCCAGCTCACTGTTAGTACAGGACAACACAAACGGCATGATTGAGATGCATCAGTATGTGCATCATGTGAATGTAGCATGTCTGCGTACAATATGAGTGAAGGAATTATAGCACAATACAAACCGTACTCACATGCTTGTGCATTTGCACCATGCTGATTGAAATGGTCATTTGGTACGACAAATGTGTATGGTACCGTACAAGTTGTAGCAGCAGCATTACATGCCAAAACTGGGACATCAGAAACTGCTTTATATCTAGGACAGTTTTGCCAACCATTCATACGGAGAACACAGATCAATTGCGTTCAGGTCTCTGGCTCATTGCATGAGGCAGATGGACGTTGCGGACAAATGTCTGTGGAGTACGATCAGGTTAGGCTGGCTGCCACGGGGATTAAGCTACATGTAATGCTGCTTCTTTGTATGTATTAACCATACACACTTGTGCATATGCATCTGAACATGTACATCACCTAATCTAAAACAGTACCGTACAGGTACATACAGTTAGCCATGTGCAGAAAAGTAAATTGTACGCATGATAGACATCTGGCTGCTAACATGCCCTTACCCCTTTTGTAGTGTGGAGAACCCGCCAGTTTAGCTTCGGGTATTGTTTATAAACATGCGTGTGCCTGCTCTGTACAACATGGTTACCTAGTTCAGCCTTTTTATTTCACTGAGCCACACTGCACACCTGTAACACTATGAGTCCAATATTAGCATTTGACAGTTGTCTTTAATACCCAGCGCATGCAGAAAGCAACTCATCTCCACTAACTTGCTAAAATACTGTCTGTCAGGTGGTAAATAAGCAAACTGCAAAGCACACACATCGACATGTTGGAGGATGCTATGAAAGAGGTGTGGAAAGCACCATTCTCACAGCTTTGGCTCAGCATACTCAGTACTTACATGTACTAAGTCAATCACAGACCATACCAGGATACTGATATTGTACACTTGCTATTGTACAAGGTCCTGGCCATGCAGGGAGAGATTGCATGTGTAACTGGGGTATCACTGCTAGTGATCTTTCTTTTACCTGCATATAATAGGCTAACCTTTGCACTGGCAGTGTCTTCAAATGCACGGAGAATGTATTTTAAGACGCTCATCTTTGCAATTAATTGCAGTGTATAGGATGGTACTAACCAAGGTAAGAAAAAACAGCTAGCCACCATTACCCAGTACACACAAGATAATGCATAGTGTCCGAGTGTCTCGTCTCACCGCGTGTAGGCAGAGCCACGAAAACGTTGTTGTGCATGCTACCTAAATCTTCACTTCAACTAAATGTATTCAGCATGACGACAGTTCGTGCGCTGTGGCCGGATCCCTGTGGCTAGCTCACGAAGAACCGTGGTCATGTTGAAGACGCCATATAGCGACCACGTGCACCACTTGCCTCATAGTTTCACTCATATGATTCCAAAGTTCAGCAACTGTAGGCAGTGCGGTGTGTCCAACTGCCTGTGTACTTACTGCATTACGAAAAGGTGCTCATTTATTAGAATATCGTGGTCTGAATCCCGATTTCTAGTGAATTAGCACCTTTATATCCCTGTGAATTTACAGCGGCAGTTGTTGAACTTTGGAATCATATGTGTGAAACTATGAGGCAAGTGAATAAATGTATAGTGCACGTGGTCGCTATATGGCGTCTTCAACATGACCACGGTTCTTCGTGAGCTAGCCACAGGGATCCGGCCACAGCGCACGAACTGTCGTCATGCTGAATACATTTAGTTGAAGTGAAGATTTAGGTAGCATGCACAACAACGTTTTCGTGGCTCTGCCTACACGCGGTGAGACGAGACACTCGGACACTATGCATTATCTTGTGTGTACTGGGTAATGGTGGCTAGCTGTTTTTTCTTACCTTGGTTAGTACCATCCTATACACTGCAATTAATTGCAAAGATGAGCGTCTTAAAATACATTCTCCGTGCATTTGAAGACACTGCCAGTGCAAAGGTTAGCCTATTATATGCAGGTAAAAGAAAGATCACTAGCAGTGATACCCCAGTTACACATGCAATCTCTCCCTGCATGGCCAGGACCTTGTACAATAGCAAGTGTACAATATCAGTATCCTGGTATGGTCTGTGATTGACTTAGTACATGTAAGTACTGAGTATGCTGAGCCAAAGCTGTGAGAATGGTGCTTTCCACACCTCTTTCATAGCATCCTCCAACATGTCGATGTGTGTGCTTTGCAGTTTGCTTATTTACCACCTGACAGACAGTATTTTAGCAAGTTAGTGGAGATGAGTTGCTTTCTGCATGCGCTGGGTATTAAAGACAACTGTCAAATGCTAATATTGGACTCATAGTGTTACAGGTGTGCAGTGTGGCTCAGTGAAATAAAAAGGCTGAACTAGGTAACCATGTTGTACAGAGCAGGCACACGCATGTTTATAAACAATACCCGAAGCTAAACTGGCGGGTTCTCCACACTACAAAAGGGGTAAGGGCATGTTAGCAGCCAGATGTCTATCATGCGTACAATTTACTTTTCTGCACATGGCTAACTGTATGTACCTGTACGGTACTGTTTTAGATTAGGTGATGTACATGTTCAGATGCATATGCACAAGTGTGTATGGTTAATACATACAAAGAAGCAGCATTACATGTAGCTTAATCCCCGTGGCAGCCAGCCTAACCTGATCGTACTCCACAGACATTTGTCCGCAACGTCCATCTGCCTCATGCAATGAGCCAGAGACCTGAACGCAATTGATCTGTGTTCTCCGTATGAATGGTTGGCAAAACTGTCCTAGATATAAAGCAGTTTCTGATGTCCCAGTTTTGGCATGTAATGCTGCTGCTACAACTTGTACGGTACCATACACATTTGTCGTACCAAATGACCATTTCAATCAGCATGGTGCAAATGCACAAGCATGTGAGTACGGTTTGTATTGTGCTATAATTCCTTCACTCATATTGTACGCAGACATGCTACATTCACATGATGCACATACTGATGCATCTCAATCATGCCGTTTGTGTTGTCCTGTACTAACAGTGAGCTGGCAACCTGTCTATCTGTCATCAGCTGCCCATCTAGAGCCAGTCTTTATGTATAAGGGTGAGGTGTGTATGTACATGGTACTGTACAGGTAAGTTTGTTTTCTTTCTAGTAAAAGGGTGAAGGTAGTAGTAGTATTTGTTTAATAACTGCTGGGAGGAGGATCTACAAGCATTCAATTAAATGTGTACATAGAGTGCAACCCTGTTTACTGTTGTGTAAACTATGAAACTCATTACACAAAAGAAGGTTAGATCGATAGGGTTTTGCTAAGTACACCAACAGTTACCTTAAGATCTGGGTGAATCACATTAAAAATACCGCTAATGTGCTTATTTGCGGAGGTGATAATGTGCTTATTTCCGAGCCGTGACATACGGAAAATAAGGCACATTCATTGGGTGTTAGGAAAACTATCCGTGTACTTAGCGGTAAGTTGTCTAAACATTGAGCGTTTTCAGTACCAAAACATTTCCTACGTTGTAATCTTCATTAAATTCCCTATCCAATAGTGTATTATCTCTCTAGCCTGCATAGCCTGTCCACATCAGTCAAGGGAAGTAGGTTTTTCCTTAATAGGTTTCCTTGCTCTACAAGAAACACATAAATGTTTTTTCACATGTATTCAGGCACAGATGTGTTCGTTTTGGGAGGTGGGGGGGGGGGGAGGGGGGGTACATGTTAAAACAATTCATATAAGAAAATGGCTGAGGTGATTTATAATCTTAACACGGATCATCTTAACACAGGTCATCTTAACCTTAACGTGGGTCATCTTAATATGGGTATGGGTCATCTTAACATGGGTCGATTCAATCATGTGTTGCTATTTCCAAGTATTGTGTTTTGTAAGGGCAGAGCACGCTACATTTCAACACAGGCATGTTTCCAAGGCAACACAGAAATGCGTCAATAATGAATCCAGCACCCAATTAATTCATGGAGGGTATAGCTTTCTCGGAGGCTGTTCCATTAATTATTAGAAACATGTACATCACAAGTTACATGTATATCACAAGTTACATGTATATCACAAGTAAGTTACATGTACATTGCAAACTCACAAGAGGCAACAACAACAGTTGATGCAATCGCTGTGGACTGGCTAACGCCTGAGCTGTATGCAACACAGGCAAACGTGTTACCGATGTGGGCCTGGGGATTTTCAATATGCAGGTTTGCATATCCAACAATATAAAAGTCAGTGGGAATTGGGACGGGAAATCCCCAGAAAAAGAAATTGGAACTCCACGTTGAATTGCTCTCTCTCCACCTATAAGGGAAGTATAAGGGAAGTGTAAGGGAGGACATTGGACTGTTCAAAATAATGGTGCTACTGCATTGGTGTTAATTTGGTGATGAAATATACACCCATGGTGCTTCATGCACACCCATGGTGCTCCTTGCACACCCATGGTGCTCCATGCACACCCACGGTGCTCCATGTATGCCCAATGGTGCTCCATGCACACCCATGGTGCTCCATGCACACCCATGTTATTACATACGCAATACTTATTGAGCTGTTGGAGGTGGTCTTGGAGCAAGGCAGCACCATGTCCTGGTTGGGCACAGGGTACACCGTGGGAGGGGGCTGTGTGGAGAAGATGGGGAGGCTGGCCGGCCTGCTCTGGTCTGGGGGAGAAACCAATGGTATTCAAGTCACCTAGCAACGCTATTAAATTTAAACGCGTGCACAAAGCTGCCAAATAAGTCAACAATACGCCCAGTATGAAACATGCACGCACGCCATTACTAGCTCTACTAACACCGCACCTGATATGGTGATGCTGGCCCACTCGCTCATCACCACCTCGCTCGGGCTGACGGGGTTGCTGGCCACACACCTCACGTGGGTCATGTCGTCTGCGGGCTGCGGATCGAATATCTGGGGTAACCATGGTGATCTAGCTGCAGCGCAACGGATCTCGCTCCGGTCACCGTGGGCTGACGGGGGTCGTACCCGCTGGTCCCGTTGGACTGCAGTACTTCCCAAACTATGTACGGCCTCACGCCGTTGGGTTGATAGGATGCGAGCATGCAGTCAAATCCGGCCGGAGCCCTCACGGTCGACCCGCCAAGAACGTACGCTGTAAAGTTAGCGGGTTGCACCGTGTACGTTCTTTGAGCTGTCGCAGGAGTTAAGGAGTTGTTTCAAAAAACACAATGATTAGAAGGGCGCGCATACCGAAATAGGATAGCCTAGCTTGGTGAGAGACTTGACGAAAGGCGGTATGGTTGGAGGCTACGCAGCGGTAAAACCCGGCGTTGGCGGGCTGGAAGCTCTCAAAGGTGAGCGTCCCGTTATTGACGACGGCGCCGGCGGGAAGATCCGAGGTACCGTTGAACAGCCATCCCTCGATCACACCCTCGGCCACTTCACACCTCAGTACCACCGAAGAGTTGATTGTCACCTCGCTGCTTTGCGGGGTCACCGTGAAAGTTAGGAAGGACCCTAAGGGAGAGGGGGGGAGTGTGTGGCGGTTGAGGTGCCTCGAGTCGACGCAGTAGGCCTATTACAAGCTTACCGCTCGGCTCTGCAAGCATCAGACCCACTGCGAAAAGGCCAGTTATTAAGCATCGTAGAGCCATCGCCATGTGTCCGAGGTGTTCTGGATGATACGGAAGCTTGTTACGCCTCTGCTACAACACTCTGTCAACAGTATGCCGCATGAAATTAATCAATAAATCGAAGCATGCGCATAGATATTAAAGTAAGGAATTCACCCACGTGCATGCATCCGTTCAAATCGCTGACCTCTCAGTCTGGTACAGCCCGACCTTCGCGTTTTAGCGGAAGGTCGGTACACCAAGATTTGTACATGTACCCATCTGATATTGAGTGTGGGCTATATAGACCTTCTTCGACCGCAATATGAAATATATAATGTCACACGCTCGTCCGATCCAATATTATTATACATCACGCGACGCGTCCAAATATTGATTCAATTACATCACGCATAGATAAGAGAGATATTTTGATTTATGAAGGCTTTGATAAAACAGCCAATTAAATTAATAAAAACATGAAATACATACAATTAGATGACAAGTAATTAAAAAGAGAAATAATAAGACAATAAATTTAATCCATGAATGAGGCCAGAGGAGCACCATCTTCAAACCCCAGCCCACTTCTCCATTTGGTGCGGGATCCTCTAAGACAGAGGCTCACTGCTCGAACCCCTGCAAAAGCAAGCCGTGATCTGACATAGCTGCTGGTAATGGAAAAGGCTTTGTCCCACTTGGAAGACAGAGCAGTGGCCATGTGCTTTAGGAAGTGACTAGCCTCTTTGTGTAGTAGTCCGTCCACGGAAAGGACAAATGGGGTGAAGGTGCCTCTTCTGTCTGCAACTGCCTTTTTGTACATTCTCTTCTTCTCCAATGAGCTTGACTCAAGAATGGCATTAGGTGCTCGATGGCAGTGTGATGGGGCGTCAGTGTCTATGACACGGACATCAAACAACGCCTCCACCTGTGGTTGCCAAACACCTCTGATTCCCAGGTCAAGCCTTAGTCCTGGATCACTTGAGGTGGCAGTAGTCTCATTGACAATAGGCTCCTTTATAACTTGGGGCCACACCTGACTGGCAAGGTCACCAAGGCAGTCACGGATCTCATTGTGGCGTAGTATAACAAGTCCCCCCTTCTTACAGTCTAGGGCATGTTGGAGGGTGAAATCAGCTCCACAACCATCACATTTGGCTGGCAGATTAGATGGATGTTGCAAATAGCGCAGAGCTAGGCCATCTCTGAACTGTACAGGAGCCAAATCAAAGTGGCAACTTTGGAGTGGCAGAGTTGTCAACCAGCTGGACGTTTTGCCTTCAACCACCCTCATGATTGCACGTTGTCTGCCTGGTGAAAGAGTTGCAAGAATGGCATCTAGTTTCTGTTTGGAAACCTCGTCAAGTGCTTTTCGCGTCTCATATCTTGCCTTGCTGATTGCATCCAGGTGACAGGCAGAGCTAAATTCACCACATCCCTTAATAGCTTCTACCACAACTTTGGTACTCTGGGTAGAGGTGTGGTAGGACGATGATGCTGTTTCAGTAGGATTATTGATCCCCAAGCCAGCAAAACGAGTTGGTAAGGAAAACAGTTTACATTCAGCATCTGACAAATCTCCTTCAAACAATGCTGGGTAGAAAGCCTTTAAAATCACATCTTGCAGTGGGACAAAAGCACCTCCACAGTTATGCATGACTCGCTGCAGGTATGACCATTCACACTGAAGGGATTTGGAGAGAGCAGTATAAGCGGCTTGTGGTGACTTGGTAGCTGCCTTGGAGAGTTTCACAACACAATCTACCCACATTGCAACCTTCTTCCTCACAAAATCGTCTGCTATCATGCAGTCTCCAATAACACCCCCAAGAAAGCGATGTCCGTTCACTATCTGCACACCCAAATCACCAAAGACTATCCTGGCCTCATCTTCAAATTGAGGGGTAACAATCAGACAGCTTTTCTTGGGCTCAGGAAAGTATCCATAAGCTGGGCCTTGCTCAGCCAACTGATCATACCATGAGCGAACCTCCTTGATGTTACCAATGCAAGCTGAGTCATCTGCATACCAGGTCTGCAACCTGTTCTCTTTGACCTTCAGTGACTTAACAAGTGGTAATAGTGCAACTGCATAGATGAGCATGGATAGAGGATCACCTTGAGTAACACCTTCCTTACTGAATAGACATTCATCAGATCCTCTTAAGACAAGCCTAGCAAATCCTCTATAGGTGTTGAACAAAAAACGGCTGCATCTAGGCCATAACACGCGAGCATTCCACAAGGCAGCAACTCGGTTCACCATGTTAAAAGCATTCTTGGCATCCACTAACAACAGCCCCCATCCATTACCAGAATGCTGGGTGTAAAGCTCCGTCATTGCATGCACTGCTCCTTCTATGCCTGCTTTCAAACCTGATGCCAACTGATCTGTTCCACACAACATTTCAACATCAGTACCTGTGGTTAGGGCCATCACTCTACCAATAATGCGACGCAAACACTCTCCAATGCCAATGGGTCGTACTCCAGGACACTTGTCTAAGGCAATAAGTCGGTTAGCCATCAGAGCTTTAATGTTGTCCCATTCAAGCACAGTGTTTGCCATTAATCGTGTCAGTGCTGCGATAGCTTCCCTCAAACGATTACTGTGGGCGCCATAGCGTAATAGAAAACTCTGCCACTGTACAGAATCAGTTCCACTGGGACCAGCACCACCTTTGATTTTGTGGGCTACATGTTCAACATGTAATGCAGTGATGTCAACGTCTATCAATGGTGGTAATGAGGCACAATGAGCAAAAGCTGAGGGGTCTGGTTTGGTGGGAGAAGGGTGTTTTTCTTTCAGGATCTCAAGAACAGTCTTACCAGTACCTTCGACAATGTCATCAGTCCGTAAAATTCCTCCTGTTGTCCTCTCAGTAATCAAGCGCACCGCCTCCCGTACTTTGCCACGAAGCATAAGACGTGTGAAGACACGTGCTGAATTCTCATCGTCGTGCCTATACCGTCTGCCACACAATGCAGCATCACAGCGTTGGGCTTCATGTAACAATGCTTCAAAATGACCGGCTCTCCACATTTCCATCCGTTTCTCAAGAGTTCGGCGTATATCACACCCTTTCTTAATCATCGGGTCCCGTTGCAATAACAGCGGCGTCAAGCACATCAAACGCTCCGATTTTTCCTCTCCTCGAGTTATCATGCCAATTTCAGTGGTTAACAACTCAACAAAAGCTCTTCCAACGGCTCCACCTGGCAAATCGAACTGCTTACCATTCAAACGAATGATGCCATTCCAGAGACTATGCCAGGGTGTGTTGGTATCGATTTGTTCTTTTGTCAAAACCGCTCCAAATGCCTCTTCAAACTTGTCACATTCAAACGAGCCAGATAGAACAGGTGAAGTAGCAGTCGACGGGTGAAAACCAGTGCAGTTGGAAGAAGTAGTAGTATTAGGTGAGAAAGGCAAAGAAGCACGTGTTTGTTCAGCCGGCAAAAGACTTGAACCCTGGCAACGACGGTCACGAGGGCCGTGTACACGAAACGTACCATCGCGTTTCAGAGACACTAAACGACGACAAACATGACAAATAACCCGAGAACCAGTTGTAGACGGATCATCATCGTCCATATCGGGACCTATGAAGGCTTTGATACATTACTTAGCGTCCAAATATTGATTCAATTACATCACGCATAGATTAATAACCGTAAGGTTATTAATGTATGCATCACGTGACACGAGTTGTCTAAAGGTTCAGGAACTATCAGCGATCACTTTTCAAGGCCAAAAACTTTTATACGAGGTTGGTTACTTTTTTTTTTCTATCGATTTGGTGATCCTCGTGGTACGAGATTATAGTTTGCCGTAGTCTCGTACCCAGACCCTAGTACGTCACAGCTGCGGATGGATTACATCACCGCTACGCTGGAACTAGGGTCTGGAAAAGTGAGTGCAAAAAGTTGGTGACAGATGGAATGTGATAGGCAACTAGACCGCAATAGTATTCATATATTAATGTTTTAATGGTTATGGCGTCTTAACCTTCAGGGCTTAGAGATACTAGAAACGCAAACTACAATAGAAGACCGAGGTGTTCTCTTTCGAAGATGGTCGATCGCGAACACGAAAGGCAGCTAGGCATAGCACAACGTTTTTTCTTGGTCCATCATTAGAGATACCAACGGCGAAACGCAAACTACAATAGACTAAGAAGACCGAGGTGTTCTCTTTCGAAGATGGTCGATCGCGAACACGAAGGGCAGCTAGGCATAGCACAACGTTTTCCCGTACCCCGTTGGCAAAATAACGAAACAGCAATGGCCTCGAACAAAGTTGTGAATAGCCTCTTTCTGTTTGTCCTTCAACGTACTCACTCTCAGTTCATCCATCGCAAAACGTACAGCTGTACAAGCATAATCCATTTTGTTATCCAAAATTATGTACTACTTGTTGACTTAGCAACATTCCAGCGGGCTGCGGTTAATTAAAAAGTTTTGGAATTCCAGAACAGACCTTAGTTCTAGCGTAGCGGTGATGTAATCCATCCGCTGCTGTGACGTACTAGGGTCTGGGTACGAGACTAAGTTTGCCGTCCCTGTCTTGTAATCCTCCGTGAAAAGGGGAAAAAGGAACACCGGCGACATAAATAAGCTCTCTATCATACCGTGGGTGTAATAGGACTGATTTGAATTCACCTCGTTTTTTGTCATTTATAGCATAATCAAGACAAGGTAATTTAATGACATCTACTGTGAGCCATTTTGTGTAAAGATATAACAAGAAACGATAGCACCAAGCAGAATCCACGTGTAGTAGTGTCTAGTGGGTGTATTGAGATACAATAAGTTGAATTGTTAACACGGTGTAGGGTTGTTGAGATTCTGCGCCTCAATTGCGGAGTTTGAGCTGTCATGATTTACACAGCCCTTGTGATAATCATATGCCTCGAAGAAAACACTTTGTGGGCCGGCCAAACGTCTCTTGAAGTACTGTATGGATATGTGGTTACCCTAGCATAACAAGCTTCTCTTTATAGACCCCTTGCCGTGTCATCCCGGGAAGGATCAAAACATTAGCGGCCATATTGTTTTGGACCAAAAGGTGTGCGCTATGTATCTACGACGACGATGACGTAAATCTAACTCTATAATTGTACGCCCGCAACAACCCATAACATAACCATTTCATTCGGTTCTAAGTATATGATTCGTGCATAAACATATGAATACAATTAATTAGGCCGTGATTTTTCACCATTATTAATACATCATTCGTACGTAATGAAAACACAAATTCTAAATAACGCACACATTTTGGGTCAAAACAACATGGCCGCTAATGTTTTGATCCTTCCCGGCATGACACGGCAAGGGGTCTATATTTTTATCAAGCTGCTTAAACGGTTCGTGTACATGTACTCATTAATGGCGACGCCTTTCCAATTATGTCACACAAGAATATATTCTTATATTTGCGGTCGAATAAGGTCTAGCCCACATAACTGACAGATGGGTACAAGTCGTTGGTACGTAGGGCTACATGTATATCCAACTAGTTCAGCCCCTCCTCCTATCCTAACAATTACAACTCGTATGCATGTGTTACGAGCGAGGCTCAACATTTTAAATCGTATTCATATCATTTTCTGTCACGTGCTTGACATGTATTATAAAACGGGGGGGAAAAAAAGTGCAGGTTATTAAGGATGGTAATGACTTGCCAAGCTATGATTGGTTGTGGGCAATAACTCCAAAATGAAATTAGATTAAACTATGTATCGAACATTGATTGATTGTCCCTCAGCCTATCTGCCTCAGTCACTTCCCTTTGGTATCTGCCTCTCTCACTGCCTGTTTGTAACTGAAGAGGCTGAACTGACAGGATCATTTGCATAGGTAGCAGATGGGGAGGCAGAGGGGGGGGGGGGGGGAGAGGGGGCAGTGACAGAGGCAGATAATTAAAGGAGGCATAGAAGGGGCAGTGACAGAGGCAGATAGGAAGGTAGATAGGGTCCCTAATATCAATGCAGCAGAGTCAAGACAATGGAGTGGCTGAAAATTGGTGGAAATGTTGGGGATTGTCAAACTGTGGATTACTGTTAGGGTATTTTCATTGACCAGTGCCTGCATTGAGCATACAGTACAGGAATGTTACTGTAAGAAGACAAAACAGAAAATAGATGATTTCAACTTCCTTATTAAATGCATGTGTTGTTTGAAGTCAGCCTGTCCCTGTCTATTAACTTGTACTATCTATGCTCGTACGGCATGCCACGGCTTGCATGCATGTTACGAAACATATAGGAAGTCAATTTGCGATAAGTGTTGTGTGAAGCAGGAACACATTGTACCAAGTGCTGTAGATGCATCGGTCGCAGACGTGGTAGAGCACACAGTCGGGCGGGCCCTACTACCGCGTTTGATGGGGTATCTATGATGTCGCAAAGAAATGGAAAGTTACAATGAGAAAGCATTAGATGAAATTCGAGCCAGTGTGCCAAGTGTTTGTACCATTTCAGATCACCACATCTCCTTGAACAGCATGTGTGCAATGAGAATGCAGAATCTCAAGACACATGCTCTTAACATTGCCATGAAACATACTGATCAACTTCTAGCTAGTATGGACTTCTCCAAAAATAAAAAGTATATGACAGGTTGGAAAATCACATGATATAAGTTGGAAGGGGTTAAACTATCTGGACATCACAATGAAGTGACTTATTTCATTTCCACGGCTTTATTTTCTGCTTCCATGTCCTTCCTATATTCCTCTTCTGACAAGAAAAGATACAGCTGTATAAATTTTGGCCACACCTCCTCACTTCCCACACCTCCCACACCCACACTATGGGACCTACACCAAAGGCCTGGGAACCTGCCAGCTGGCCTGGGGACCCACCAGTAGGCAGGGGGACCTACTGGCAGATTTGAGGATATACCAGTGGGCCTGGGGACCTACCATATTTCCTCGGATCATATGTTTTCCCTTCCTTGCAGCAGCAGCAGAGCAGACAGCAGCAGAGCACACAGCAGAGCAGGAGGGCCAGGAGGAGGAGGAGGGCTATGATCAGGTACACCCACCACCGCATCTGGTGCCCAGGCACCACTAATGCTCTCGGGTCGCTATAGTTACCAGTCCCATACACGTTCAGGGCCCGCACTTGGAAGACGTAGGTTTGCCCCTGTGCCACGCCCACTTTGAGGGTGTACGAGGTGCTTGTGAGGGGTGTGGTTTGGTTGTGTGCAGAAGGTCCAGTGACTTGTAGCTCATAAGAGGAGACAGGTCTTAGGAGTGTGGAGTTGACTGTCCAATGGATGAAGATGGCGTTACCCTCATCAACTTGTACAAAGTCAATCTTGGGTGCAAACGGTGGTAGTCCTGTGAAGGGGTGGGGGTGGGTGGGGGTGGGAAAGGGGTCACCTTTATCCCATAACTTGGCAACATCTCAAACAGGGTTAAAATGTGACCATAGGGTGAAGCATAGGTGCCTTCAGCCCTCCTCCCCAGCCATACCTTGGAGGATGAAGGTAGCACTGCTTGTGAGGGTGATGTTGCCTTTGTTAGAGGTGACCCTGATGTTATGTGTGCCTGGAGGTAGTGTGGAGGTGTTGAGGGGGAAGGAGCAGGGTACAGCTGGTCCCTGGTCCAACGAGCACTGGGCACCCAAGAGTGGAATGTTGGAGGCACAAGCCGTAGTGTTCACATCAGTAGGAGAGGGGAAACATTGAACATAGGCTATGAGGGAGGGAGGGAGGGAGGGAGGGAGGGAGGGAGGGAGGGAGGGAGGGAGGGAGGGAGGGAGGGAGGGAGGGAGGGAGGGAGGGAGGGAGGGAGGGAGGGAGGGAGGGAGGGAGGGAGGGAGGGAGGGAGGGAGGGAGGGAGGGAGGGAGGGAGGGAGGGAGGGAGGGAGGGAGGGAGGGAGGGAGGGAGGGAGGGAGGGAGGGAGGGAGGGAGGGAGGGAGGGAGGGAGGGAGGGAGGGAGGGAGGGAGGGAGGGAGGGAGGGATGATATCTATTATCAGTGACCATTACCAATGGACCATACATTACCGAAATAACTAAATATCATTCAGGGGCCAAGTAGTGATGATAAAACCATCACGACAGCTATATATACCTCAATCTTATAATAGTACAGTGGTATGCCCTGCCGAGCTAGCTAGGAAGAAAGGAATAATAGAAATATAACATGTCTTAAGGCTACCATCACAGCATGATGGAGTGATAGAAATGTAACATGTCTTAAGGCTATCATCACAGCATGATGGAGTGATAGAAATGTAACATGTCTTATGGCTACCATCACAGCATGATGTAACATGTCTTAAGGCTACCATCACAGCATGATGAAGTGATAGAAATGTAACATGTCTTAAGGCTACCATCACAGCATGATGAAGTGATAGAAATGTAACATGTCTTAAGGCTACCATCACAGCATGATGGAGTGATAGAAATGTAACATGTCTTAAGGCTACCATCACAGCATGATGGAGTGATAGAAATGTAACATGTCTTAAGGCTACCATCACAGCATGATGGAGTGATAGAAATGTAACATGTCTTAAGGCTACCATCACAGCATGATGGAGTGATAGAAATGTAACATGTCTTATGGCTACCATCACAGCATGATGGAGTGATAGAAATGTAACATGTCTTAAGGCTACCATCACAGCATGATGGAGTGATAGAAATGTAACATGTCTTAAGGCTACCATCACAGCATGATGGAGTGATAGAAATGTAACATGTCTTAAGGCTACCATCACAGCATGATGGAGTGATAGAAATGTAACATGTCTTATGGCTACCATCACAGCATGATGAAGTGATAGAAATGTAACATGTCTTAAGGCTACCATCACAGCATGATGGAGTGATAGAAATGTAACATGTCTTATGGCTACCATCACAGCATGATGGAGTGATAGAAATGTAACATGTCTAAAGGCTACCATCACAGCATGATGGAGTGATAGAAATGTAACATGTCTTAAGGCTACCATCACAGCATGATGGAGTGATAGAAATGCAACATGTCTAAAGGTAACACAACAAGTCATGGTGTGCAGGTACAAATGTGCTCACCTGGCACTGTGATGCTCACACGGCTGGCTGCACTGGTTCCTGTCACGCCATTGGCTGCAATGATGACGAAGGTGTGAACACCAGGGTCCAACGTCAAGACAGAGAGAGTATATGGTGGAAGGCCTGGGGATGAGGAGGAATGGGAGGAGCAATGGGAGCAGGTTGAATGCATACAAGGTTTGTTACCAGTTCCAAGTGTGGTTCCATTTTCAGATATACTGTACATGTTTGGTGTAAATGAGGCTTGGCAACTGATAAGAATGACATCAGAGTTGGCACTGACTGTTCCACCACAGGCCAGCATGGCTGCATGGGGAGGAGGGGTGATGATGGGGAGGAGGGTAGTGATGATGGGTAGTGATGATGGGGAGGAGGAACGGTACTGGGGAGAAGGGGTAGTGACAGGAAAGAGGAACGGTATTGAGGAGGAGTGGTGATGGGGAGGAGGAGAGATGGTATTGGGGAGGAGGGGTAGTGGACAGTACTGGGGAGGAGGGTAGTGATGGGAGGTGAGACAGTACTGGGGAGGAGGGACAGAAGTTAAATAGTCTACTCACGAGCTGCCTGAGATACTAGCGTCACCGTGGCGATGGTACCAAACACATCAGTAGCGGTTACAGTCAGATATGCAGCAACATCAAGATATATGGGAAAGGAACCTAGAAGATAATGGAGCCATGTCAGAGTAGGTGCGTGGACATACACACACATGCACATGCACACATGCATACACACATGCACACACACATGCACACATACACACATAGTGATACACATACACACATATACATTGTGTACATGCACACACCCACACACACACACCCACACCCACACACCCACACACACACTATACTCACATATGTAGGAGGTGCCTTGGTTTATGGAGCACTGCACAGTGGTGGTGGATACATTGAAGGAACAGAACACCACCAGATGCGTACCATTGACGTAGTGGTCACATGAGAT
This sequence comes from Spongilla lacustris, assembly GCA_949361645.1. Taxonomy (NCBI): domain Eukaryota; kingdom Metazoa; phylum Porifera; class Demospongiae; order Spongillida; family Spongillidae; genus Spongilla; species Spongilla lacustris. The sequence goes on along the minus strand of OX442428.1, from coordinate 7,910,238 downwards.
GTTTAGGACAGCTGGCAACATATCTATAGAAGAATGGATGAGTATAGTGAGGGTGAGTGATGGCTAATTTCTTACACCTTCCCTCCCTCACACCCTCACATCATACCATCATAGCCTCATGTCACATACCATTCCACTCACTCATCGCACCCTCACTCGTTACACCTAATCCACATTCTCACACCTCCCACCCTCATCACATCATCATCATACCTTACTCTACTCACCAACCCTCACCTCACACCCTCACATCACCTCACACCCTCACATCACACCCTCACATCACCCTCACATCACACCCTCACATCACCACACCACCCTCACATCACACCCTCACATCACCACACCACCCTCACCACACCACCCTCACATCGCACTCTCACATCACCACACCACCCTCACATCACACCCTCACATCACCACACCACCCTCACCTCACACCCTCAATCACCACACCACACTTCCAACCTACATTGTTCTAAACATAATTATGCCAACACTCACGATGAACAGTGACCTCGAAGGTTACAAGGATGTCCATATCCTGTGCCCCCTGGGAGGTGGTCTGGACTGCTCCTTGGTAGATTCCAGAGTCCCCAGGCTGCACATTCTGGATAACAAGACTCTGGTCCCCAGGACTAATGCTGTACTTGGGGCCCAAGGGGACAAGTTGACCGTTCTGCCACCAGCTTGCAGAGGTCAGTGTGGGCACTCCCAGAGGAAGTGTAAGTACTCTGCCAGCAGGAACCGGATTGGTGTACAAGTAGTCATTGTAGATGGGTGGAGTGTAGGGCGGAGCTAAATGACGTGGAAACAGAGTTTTAGCACATGCACAGGTACTTACACATATCATGGTAGAGCAATGTGGAACGCACCCCTAAATCTCATTATAATTTTTAAGATTCAACAGTCACGTGTTTACAATGAATTTACTCTTAAGTTACGATGTTACACTAGAAATTTACAAAAAATGCTAATGAATGCTACAAGATGCCTAGCGTATGATATGGACACAGTTCTTAATCTGCCCCCCACCTGCCTGTGGTCTATCGCTACTTCGCCGGTGGCTTTAAGCGATACAAGACGACCGCTTGAGGATGCAATCTCGCGGAATGAGCCTTGTAGGCTTCAATAGCCATGCTAGCGACCTTATGGGAATAACATTAACGCTCATCGGCTATAAGTACCGTGAAGTCAATTGCGTGCAATATAGGAATTTCATTTTTAAAGGGGTAGCAAACCCCAAGCAGCGGTGTGGTTTGTGCCATACATGTGCATTGAGGTATGTTTGCTGAAAAGTGAGTTTTCATTACCAAAACATTTCCTACGGTTAGTATAATTGTAATCCACGTTAAATTCTCTATCCAACAGTATTTAAATTATCTCTCTAGCATGCATAGTCTGTCCACATCAGTCAAGGGAAGTAGGTTGTTCCTTAATAGGTTTCCTTGCTCTACAAGAAACACATAAATGGAAAAAATGTTTTTTTCACATGTATTCAGACGCAAATGTGTTCGTTTTGGGAGGTGGGGGTAACAATTCATATAAGAAAATGGTTGAGATAATTTGTAATCTTAACACGGGTCATCTTAACACAGGTCATCTTAACACAGGTCATCTTAACACAGGTCATCTTAACCTTAACGTGGGTCATCTTAACCTTAACATGGGTCATCTTAACATGGGTCATCTTAACATGGGTCATCTTAACAGGTCATCTTAACAGGTCATCTTAACATGGGTCATCTTAACAGGTCATCTTAACATGGGTCATCTTAACAGGTCATCTTAACATGGGTCATCTTAACACGGGTCATCTTAACATGGGTCATCTTAACAGGTCATCTTAACACGGGTCATCTTAACATGGGTCATCTTAACAGGTCATCTTAACAGGTCATCTTAATAGGTCATCTTAACATGGGTCATCTTAACAGGTCATCTTAACAGGTCATCTTAACATGGGTCATCTTAACAGGTCATCTTAACACGGGTCAACTTAACATGGGTCATCTTAACAGGTCATCTTAACACGGGTCAATTCAAGAGCCATTATCATGTGTTGCTATGTACAACTATTTCACTACTTATAAGGGCAGAGAATGCTAATTAGCTATGCATTTCAACACAGGCATGTTTCCAAGGCAACATAGAAATGCGTCAATAATGAATCCAGCACCCAATAAATTCATGGAGGGTATAACTTTCTCGGAGGCTGTTCCATTAATTATTAGAAACATGTACATCACAAGTTACATGTACATTGCAAACTCACGAGAGGCAACAACAACAGTTGATGCAATCGCTGTGGACTGGCTAACGCCTGAGCTGTATGCAACACAGGCAAACGTGTTACCGATGTGGGCCTGGGGATTGTGAAGATGCAGGTTTGCATATCAGAGGGAATTGGGAAGGGAAATCCCCAGAAAAAGAAATTGGAACTCCACGTTGAATTGCTTTCTCTCCATCTGAGGGTAGAGTGTAAGGGAGGTGTAAGGGAGGACATTGGACTGCATTGGTGTTAATTTGGTGATGAAATACACACTCATAGTGCTCCATGCACACCCATGGTGCTCCATGTATGCCCATGGTGCTCCATGCACACCCACGGTGCTCCATGTATGCCCAATGGTGCTCCATGGTGCTCCATGCACACCCACGGTGCTCCATGCACAACCATGGTGCTCCATGTATGCCCAATGGTGCTCCATGCACACCCACGGTGCTCCATGAACACCCACGGTGCTCCATGCACACCCATGTTATTACATACACGATACTTATTGAGCTGTTGGAGGTGGTCTTGGAGCAAGGCAGCACCATGTCCTGGTTGGGCACAGGGTACACCGTGGGAGGGGGCTGTGTGGAGAAGATGGGGAGGCTGGCCGGCCTGCTCTGGTCTGGGGAAGAAACCAACGGTATTCAAGTCACCTAGCAACGCTATTAAATTTAAAAGCGTGCACAAAGCAGCCTGATCAAGTTGCAATAATATGCCCAGTATGAAACATGAGTAACACCGCACCTGATATGGTGATGCTGGCCCATTTGCTCATCACCACCTCGCTCGGGCTGACGGGGTTGCTGGCCACACACCTCACGTGGGTCATGTCGTCTGCGGGCTGCGGATCGAATATCTGGAGGTAACCATGGTGATCCAGCTGCAGCGCGACGGATCTCGCTCCGGTCACCGTGGGCTGACGGGGGTCGTACAACTCGCTGGTCCCGTTAGACTGCAATACTTCCCAAACTATGTACGGCCTCACGCCGTTGGGTTGATAGGATGCGAGCATGCAGTCAAATCCGGCCGGAGCCCTCACGGTCGACCCGCCAAGAACGTACGCTGTAAAGTTAGCGGGTTGCACCGTGTACGTTCTTTGAGCTGTCGCAGGAGTTAAGGAGTTGTTTCAAAAAACACAATGATTAGAAGGGCGCGCATACCGAAATAGGATAGCCTAGCTTGGTGAGAGACTTGACGAAAGGCGGTATGGTTGGAGGCTACGCAGCGGTAAAACCCGGCGTTGGCGGGCTGGAAGCTCTCAAAGGTGAGCGTCCCGTTATTGACGACGGCGCCGGCGGGAAGATCCGAGGTACCGTTGAACAGCCATCCCTCGATCACACCCTCGGCCACTTCACACCTTAGTACCACCGAAGAGTCGATCGTCACCTCGCTGCTTTGCGGGGTCACCGTGAAAGTTAGGAAGGACCCTAGGGGGAGAGAGAGAGAGAGAGAGAGAGAGAGAGAGAGAGAGAGAGAGAGAGAGAGAGAGAGAGAGAGAGAGAGAGAGAGAGAGAGAGAGAGAGAGAGAGAGAGAGAGAGAGAGTGTGTGTGTGTGTGTGTGTGTGTGTGTGGCGGTTGAGGTGCCTCGACGCAGTAGTCCTATTACAAGCTTACCGCTCGGCTCTGCAAGCATCAGACCCACTGCGAAAAGGCCAGTTATAAAGCATCGTAGAGCCATCGCCACGTGTCCGAGGTGTTCTGGATGATACGGAAGCTTGTTACGCCTCTGCTACAACAGTATGCCGCATGAAATTGATGAATGAATCGAAGGAATTCGCTCACAAAGTGGGCGGGTACGCCTGCATGTATTAAATAACCCACGTGCATGAGTCCCGTTCAAAAATTGCTGACCTGATTTGTACATGTACCCATCTGAAAGTGAGTATGGGCTATTATCACATTATATAGCCAACATACGCTATCAGATGGATACAAATCTCATGGTACATATAGGCTTGATACCCCAAAACGCGAAGGTCGGGCTATGCCCAACTAGCACAGCCCCTCCTCCTAACCTAACAATTACAACTCGTATCAGTATTGCGGCTCCGCATTTCAAATCGTATTCATATCATTATCTGTCACGTGCTTGAGAGGCAGTTATTATTTTTAAAAAAGAAAAAAAAAGAAAAAAAAAAGTGTAGGTCATCTACATGTAGTAGTAGGGCTCGCCCGACTACAGGTGATCAAGGATGGTAATGAGCAAATCGAAGACGCAGTTGACTTGCCAAGCTATGATTGGTTGTGGGTTGCCAAAGGCTAACTCAGCCTAACTGTCCAGAGGAAATAATTATCATAAGTACATTCACCTTATAATACAGTAACTACAAAATGGAATTAGATTAAACTATGTATCTAACAGTTGGTTGATTGATTGTTAGTTTACAATATGAATTGATAAGTCAATACAGTACAATTAGGTAAGATTGGGGTTTGAATTTTAAATTAATCAGGTGTTGGAATTTCAATTTGTAGGTTAAAATAAAGGTATTATTTGTGAAGTTTACATCAACATACATTTAATCTTGAATGTAACAGCTCTATAGGCACAAGCAACAGCTTATTATAAAGCCTAGGCACATGATCTCTACACAAACATGTAACCATTTTTATAACTAAGGTTAGTTCTAAACTATTGATTAATGGTTACACAGTTGCATGTACATAGAGATGAGGCTAGACTAGACTGCACTGGGGGGCTAATAAATTTTAATACTGGCAGTCATTTTGGAACTAAATTTAATGTGTTCCACTTGACTGATTAATAATGAGCATCCAAAGGTATACGCAGAGTTATAAATAGCACACAGTGTCCATGCAATCATTATGAGATGACCTACCACTAAAGTGTTAATCCTCCACACCGAGTCCAAACCGCCCGTAGAGGGCAGTCGTGGTGGTACCCTGCAGCTCAGCCAGCCTCCCTATCAACATCTGTCCCACGTCCTTCATCTCGTTGTATTCGTGAAGCTTGTCGATGTGCCTTTGAAGCTCAACCTCGCTAAAATCACGTGATAACTCCATTATCTCCGCTTCTACCTCACGCAGCTCGAGCTTCACACGCTCCAGTTCATCTGGCGGTTCGACACTTGGACCTGTTGCCTGCGTGGTCGGCACTCCTCTGATAGGTACCTCTGTTCGGGCTGGTGACTTGAACGGGAGTCTTGTTCGTTGAAACGGTCTCTTGGCGCTGGATGCGGGAGTCGTCGAACACTCCTTCGCGTCTCGACATTTCCAGAATATTTTAACCTGTTCTGTCTTGAGCAGTCTAGCTTCAACTTTTCTACCTTGTGTTAATGATTCCAAAGCTTTCTCTACTGCGTGTGGCGCAACTCTCCCGCCAAGACCTTCCGTTATTTCCTGCACAGTTTTGGGCTCATTCATTTGACTAATATATTCCATTGTGAGCCTTGTGTCCTCATCGCCTGCCATTACTGGATCTTCGCGCCTGTCCGACTCGACCCCAGACTCATGTTGGACAAATAACATTTGTACTTGGAACAAGTAGCTAGCCGCATACCGTATATGTTTCCAATTATGCAATGGCGGTTCTCGGGAACACTTCCGTGGACGTTCGTATAATTTTAATTTTATTTTATTGTGACCAGGTACTGAATTGAGTGATTGTGTTGTCATACAGTCACCATACTATAGTGCCATCATTCGAAGCGAGAGAAGCATCATGCTTACGAAGTTCGAGACCAAGTCTCACAGAGTCAAAGGTACTTTTCTTTAATTGGAAGACGAAGGGCCACTAATTGGAGTAAACGTGGTTTGAACATCGATTATATCATTCAGGTCTCGCGTTTCACCCTACTCGTCCTTGGATACTGGCAAGTTTGCACAATGGCGTCATCCAGCTGTGGGACTATCGTATGTGTACCCTTCTCGACCGATACGATGAGCATGATGGTAAGGATGATGAGGCGGGAGGTTAAAAAAAAAAATTGCTCCGACGGTAAGTGTTTGAAGTTACCTTCCGTGCCAAGGTCCCGTTCGTGGCATCGAGTTCCACTGCAACCAGCCTTTGTTCGTTTCTGGAGGTGACGATTACAAGATAAAGGTAAGGAGCGGGGAGGAGGGGGCTGCGTGATTGGCGGGAGAGCTCTGTGGTGACCTTCTGCTCTGCTGCGGAAGGTGTGGAACTATAAGCAGAAGAGATGCCTTTTCACACTGCTTGGGCACTTGGATTACATCAGAACTACATTTTTCCACAAGGTACACAATTGTGTGTGTGTGTGTGTGTGTGTGTGTGTGTGTGTGTATGTGTTGTGTGTGTGTGTATGTGTTGTGTGTGTGTGTGTGTGTTTGTGTGTGTGCATCAATTTCTACTGAAGTAGTCCCCTCCTGTCAGAGATAGTCACTAATGCAATTAGGTTCACCACTAGCTCACACCCACACTTCCTTAGCCTCTTGGGGCAAATGCAAGACACATGCACCTTTCTTGGTGGGAGTGGCCACCTTTCTTGGTGGGAGTGGCCACCATATGGTGTGAAGGTCATGATAATAATGCTCCCAGTGATGTGCATGTGAAAATGCAAATTAGTGAGCATAGCATTAGGACCAATGATTTATCACAATCACAGAATTTTATATAGAGAATAGTAAATTTTCGTACTTTGTTCCAATGGAAACTTGCACAAAAAATAGTTGATTTCACATACACACACACACACACATGTACACACACACACACACACACACACACACACACTAGGAATATCCATGGATTGTCAGTTGCTCAGATGACCAGACAATACGCATTTGGAACTGGCAGTCAAGGACCTGTGTCAGGTGAGGTGCACATTGGTGTCATGTGACGCTTTACTTCCATGTTGTTGTCATGGTTACTGTAGTGTGCTGACTGGGCACAACCACTATGTGATGTGTGCTCAGTTCCACCCGACTGAGGACCTTATAGCTTCAGCCTCCCTGGACCAGACCATTCGCATCTGGGATATTTCAGGTGAGTAGATAGATAGGACTGCCGAAGCTGGGACCATGATTTTATAACTAATTGGTAGTTATAAACAGGGAAAAGGTTTGTTCTTGGGAAAGTCTGTAATTAAAAATAAGTGTGTGGTATGTGAGTGGAGGAACAAGGGAGGGGGAGGGTAGGAAGGGAAGGAGGAACAAGGGAGGGGGAGGGTAGGAAGGGAGGGAGGAACAAAGGAGGGGGAGGGTAGGAAGGGAGGGAGGGGAGGGAGGAACAAAGGAGGGGGAGGGTAGGAAGGGAGGGAGGAATAAAGGAGGGGAGGGTAGGAAGGGAGGGAGGAACAAAGGAGGGGGAGGGTAGGAAGGGAGGGAGGAATAAAGGAGGGGGAGGGTAGGAAGGGAGGGAGGAACAAAGGAGGGGGAGGGTAGGAAGGGAGGGAGGGGGAGGGTAGGAAGGGAGGGAAGAATAAGGACCGGATGTATAGTAGCCACAGAAGGACAAGAGATAGGGCTCCACATGTACCTTAGCACATCACATACACACACATCCTCACTGCTTCAAGTGCTGAACAGTATATGCTTTGCCGCAGGGGAAAGTTGCAGAAACATACTTCTGCTTAGTGTCCATATGTGTGGTTATTGAAGTTATTAAAGGTTTATAAAAGCTGGCAATTAAGAGGGAGACAATGGCATCCTCAAATGGCCATTGTTACGTCATTGCTGTTGGTTATACCTTTGAGGTAGTTTGTGTGTATGTGTGGGGGTGTATGTAGTGTGTGTGTGTGTGGTGTGTATGAGATCTTGAGCCTGTTTTATGGTGTGCGTGTCTGATTATCAGGTATTATGTAGGATAGAATAGGCTGGAGGGGTGTGGCTAGGCAGGAGGGTGTGGCTTGTCATTGCTGTTTCACTGGTTCCAGGTCTGCGCAAGAAGACCGTTGCCCCTGGTGCCCAAGGTCTTGACGAGCGCCTGAAGAATCCCAATGCCACCGACCTGTTTGGTGTGGCTGATGCCGTGGTGAAGCACGTGTTGGAGGGCCATGACAGGGGTGTGAACTGGGTGGCTTTCCACCCAACCCTGCCTCTTCTGGTGTCAGCCTCTGATGATCGCCAGGTTAAGCTGTGGAGAATGAACGGTATGTGTGTGTGTGTGTGTGTGTGTGTGTGTGTGTGTGTGTGTGTGTGTGTGTGTGTGTGTGTTGTGTGTGTATGTATATGTGTGGGTATATGTGTATGTGTGTATGGGTGTGTATGGTGTGTGTATATGTGCATGTGTGTGTGTGCATGTGTGTATGGCATATTGAAGGTCTCCCTCTTCCCCAGACTCAAAGGCTTGGGAGGTGGACACATGCAGAGGCCACTTCAACAATGTCTCCTCTGCAATATTTCACCCTCATCAGGAACTTATTCTGAGTAAGGGAGGGTGTGGGGAGGGAGGAGAGGGAGAAGGGGAGGGTGTGAGGAGGGAGAAGGGGAGGGTGTGAGGAGGGAGGAGAGGGAGAAGGGGAGGGTGTGGGGAGGGAGGAGAGGGAGAAGGGGAGGGTGTGAGGAGGGAGAAGGGGAGGGTGTGAGGAGGGAGGAGAGGGAGAAGGGGAGGGTGTGGGGAGGGAGGAGAGGGAGAAGGGGAGGGTGTGAGGAGGGAGAAGGGGATCATTTCATCCCTTGTCTTCTTTCAGGCAACTCGGAGGACCGCACCATCAAGGTGTGGGACATGACCAGACGTTCGGCCATCCACTCCTTCAGACGGGAGTCTGACAGGTTCTGGGCCTTGGCAGCCCATCCCACTCTTAGTGTGTTTGCAGCTGGTACGTGTGATCAGCCAATGAGTGTTCTATATTCATACTGTGTGGTGTGTGCATGTGTGTGTGTATGGGGGGTGTGTGTGGTGTGTGTATTTATGTGTGTATGTATGTGTGTGGTGTGTATGGATATGCAGGTCATGACAATGGAATGCTGATATTCAAACTGGAGAGGGAAAGGCCGGCATTTGCTGTTCACCAGAATACACTCTACTATGTCAAGGTACCCCAGCACATGTCCACTGTATGCCCCACAGCACATGTCCACTGTATGCCCCAGCACATGTCCACTGTATGCCCCAGCACATGTCCACTGTATGCCCCAGCACATGTCCACTGTATGCTCCAGCACATGTCCACTGTATGCTCCAGCACATGTCCACTGTATACCCCAGCACATATCCACTGTATGCCCCACAGCACATGTCCACTGTATGCCCCAGCACATGTCCACTGTATGCTCCAGCACATGTCCACTGTATGCCCCAGCACATGTCCACTGTATGCTCCATCACATGTCCACTGTATGCTCCAGCACATGTCCACTGTATGCCCCAGCACATGTCCACTGTATGCTCCAGCACATGTCCACTGTATGCCCCAGCACATGTCCACTGTATGCTCCATCACATGTCCACTGTATGCTCCAGCACATGTCCACTGTATGCCCCAGCACATATCCACTGTATGCCCCAGCACATGTCCACTGTATGCCCCAGCACATGTCCACTGTATGCTCCATCACATGTCCACTGTATGCTCCAGCACATGTCCACTGTATGCCCCAGCACATGTCCACTGTATGCTCCAGCACATGTCCACTGTATGCCCCAGCACATGTCCACTGTATGCTCCAGCACATGTCCACTGTATGCTCCAGCACATATCCACTGTATGCCCCAGCACATGTCCACTGTATGCCCCAGCACATGTCCACTGTATACCCCAGCACATGTCCACTGTATGCTCCAGCACATGTCCACTGTATGCCCCAGCACATGTCCACTGTATGCCCCAGCACATGTCCACTGTATACCCCAGCACATGTCCACTGTATGCTCCAGCACATGTCCACTGTATACCCCAGCACATGTCCACTGTATGCCCCAGCACATGTCCACTGTATAGTCTAACACTGTACAGGCCTATTGGTTCTAGCATACAGGTGTACTTCGATCTGGGTGCTGGTTTGAGTTGATACATAGTATCGGGACTTGATACATAGTATCGGGACTTGATACATAGTATCGGGACTCGATACATAGTATCGGGACTCGATACATAGTATCGGCGGGACTCGATACATAGTATCAGGACTCGATACATAGTTTATTTCTTCACATTGCAGGATAGGTTTGTTCGTGCATATGAGTTTGGAACATCCAAGGATGTACCCATCATGGCTACCAGAAGGTAAGGCAGCATGTGCGATATAGGGTGCCATGTGTACTTTGATCACCATATATGGTAGTAGTATTGAAGCATGCGTACTTTGATCACTATATATGGTAGTAGAAGCATGTGTACTTTGATCACCATATATGGTAGTAGTATGAAGCATGTGTACTTTGATCACCATATATGGTAGTAGTATTGAAGCATGTGTACTTTGATCACCATATATGGTAGTATTGAAGCATGTGTACTTTGATCACCATATATGGCAGTAATGTTATGGCCTGTACGGAAGTATGTGTGGCATGAGACGATGTAGACTGGAAGGGGTGGATGTTTACATGTATGTTAGTTGCACAACACTTATGTTTCAGAAATGGCACCTCTCAGTATCGGGCTGCTCCACATGCTCTCAGCTACAATGCTGCAGAAAACGCCATTTTGCTATGCTCAGTAAGTTCTTCCGTAAGTGTGGTGTGTGGCATGACTAGAGGGGGGGGGGTTCTTCCATAAGTGTGGTATGTGGGGGTGGGGGGTTCTTCCATAAGTGTGGTGTGTGGGGGGGGGGGTTCTTCCATAAGTGTGGTGTGTGGGGGGGGGGGGGTTCTTCCATAAGTGTGGTGTGTGGGGGGGGGGGGGGGTTCTTCCATAAGTGTGGTGTGTGGGGGGGGGGGGGGGTTCTTCCATAAGTGTGGTGTGTGTATGGGGGGGTTCTTTCATAAGTGTGGTGTGTGTGGGGGGGGGGGGGGGTTCTTCCATAAGTGTGATTTGAGCCTTCCACCTCCTCCCTTCTCCTCCCCTTCTCTCCTCCCCTAGAACACCACTAATCCTGACACAGCCTACTATGAGCTGTATGCAGTGCCCAAGAGCACAGACCCCACCAACCCAGATGGTAAGTATCTTCTGACACCTCCCTACAGGGGGCACACCTCCCTACAGGGGGCACACCTCCCTATGGGGGGCACACCTCCCTATGGGGGGCACACCTCCCTATGGGGGGCACACCTCCCTATGGGGGGCACACCTCCCTATGGGGGGCACACCTCCCTACAGGGGGCACACCTCCCTACAGGGGGGGCACACCTCCCTACAGGGGGGGCACACCTCCCTACAGGGGGGGCACACCTCCCTACAGGGGGGGCACACCTCCCTTCAGGGGGGCACACCTCCCTACAGGTGGCACACCATATAACTGTTATGTACTTTGTCTTCAGTGGTTGAAGGCAAGCGTTCCTCTGGTGTGGCAGCTGTGTGGGTGGCAAGAAACCGCTTTGCTGTGCTAGACAAGTCCCATCAGGTGTTGTGTGGGTGTGGACATGTGTGACATGTTTCCATGGCAATGCCTGCACTGCAGCTGGTGATAAAGAACTTGCGTAATGAGGTCACGAAGAAGATGGACTGCCCCCCCTGTGACACCATCTTCTTTGCTAGCACGGGTCACCTTCTGCTGAAGGACGCTGATGGTGTCACCTTGTATGATGTCCAGCAGAGACGGTTAGCTTTTGGTCTGTTGGGAGGTGGGGGGGAGGGGGTTACAGTGCGTAGAGCCTGTCACCTCCTGATGCCTGTATGACCACACTCACCTAGGCCACCCTGATACCTCAGTGTTTCCCTCAGAATGCTTTTCAAACAGGGCGCTCATGAATAATTAATGATTAATTAGCGATTCGACCAGTGGGGGGGGGGGTGCTGTCCACTTTTGGCCGATTGCACTGATTCAAACAGTCCGTCGCGCGTGTTCAATTCCTAGATATTGTGATTTATGCGCTCGCGCGATCGCAAACTGCGAGTGAGTTAATTGATGGCCACGCCCATTTCCCCCGGAAAATTCAAACAGGGCAGAGCGCCCTGTTTTTGCTATGCTGTGGGAAACGCTGTACTTGTATGACCACACTCACCTAGCTAGCCATATTTGCTCTAAAACACACTCTGACCCCCCCCCCCTGATGTTCAGAGCTCTGAAGACTGTTCGCATAGCCAAAGCCAAGTATGTCGTGTGGTCACCTGATATGTCCCACGTTGCTCTCCTTGGCCGCAATGGTGAGGAAATTCTGATTAGTGCCCACCTGAGCGGCAATGATGTAATGTGCACCCGTTTCGTCTCCAGTTCTTCTTATCTGTAATCGCAAGCTTCAGACCGTGTGCACGGTGAATGAGAATGTGAGGGTTAAGAGTGCAGCCTGGGACGAGAGTGGGGTGCTCGTGTACACCACCAGCAACCACATCAAATATGCTTTGCCTAATGGGTGAGTGCACATGTGTGATGTGTGCACATGTGTGGTGTATCTAAGTGTTGTGGGTTTTAACACAATTACCATCACTTGTTTCCTTCCTGTTTACCTAAATTCAACTCGCTTTTTTTCGTAGAGATTGCTTTTCTATAGGTTTACTTGTTCCTTACCTGTTGTCATGGTTTATTATCATGGTCATTTGGTTCACCTATTAGTGACCATGGCATCATTCGCACACTGGATCTTCCCATTTATATCACCATGGTGAAAGGCGGGAATGTGTACTGCCTTGACCGGGATGCAAAGACACGTGTGCTTACTGTGGACCCAACAGAGTACAAATTCAAGCTGGCTCTGATCAACAGGAAGTATGAGGAGGTGAGACCACACCTCAGTCTTCATACATGTATCTGTAATCTTCAGTGCTCGATGTCTGTAATCTTCAGTGTTTGATGTCTGTAATCTTCAGTGTTTGATGTATGTGATATTCAGTGTTTGATGTCTGTAATCTTCAGTGTTTGATGTCTGTAATTTTGCTTCGTTTGATGTCTGTGACTTCTATATGAAGTCTGTAATCTCCTGTGTATGGTATCTGTTTGAAGTCTGTAATCTCCTGTGCATGATATCTGTAATCTTTTCTTCAGGTATTGTATATGGTTCGCAATGCTAAGTTGGTAGGGCAGTCCATCATTGCATATCTCCAACAAAAAGGCTACCCAGAGGTAGTGTGTGTGTGTGTGTGTGTGTGTGTGTGTGTGTGTGTGTGTGTGTGTGTGTGTGTGTGTGTGTGTGTGTGTGTGTGTGTGTGTGTGTGTGTGTGTGTGCCTGTGTGTGTGTGTGTGCACGTGTGTGTGTGTGTGTGTGCACGTGTGTGTGTGTGTGTGTGCATCAGTCATGTGTGTGTCGTACGGCCACCAATGAATGACTCTCCTTCCTTTCCTCCTTCCCACGCACTGTGCAAGGTTGCCCTCCATTTTGTGAAGGATGAGAGGACCAGGTTTAGCTTGGCATTGGAGTGTGGCAACATTGAGGTCAGTGCTGTTGCCATAGCTACTGCAGCTGTTATTGTGTTGTGTTAAACTTGTTTGGGGTTAAACTACTTCACCACTTGGGGTTAAACTACTTCATCACTTGGGGTTAAACTACTTCACCACTTGGGGTTAAATTACTTCACCACTTGGGGTTAAACTACTTCACTACTTGGGGTTAAACTACTTCATCACTTGGGTTAAATTACTTCATCACGGGTTAAATTACTTCATCACTTGGGGTTAAATTACTTCATCACTTGGGGTTAAATTACTTCATCACTTGGGTTAAATTACTTCATCACTTGGGGTTAAATTACTTCATCACTTGGGGTTAAATGACTTCATCACTTGGGGTTAAATTACTTCATCACTTGGGGTTCACCACTTGGAGTTAACACTACTTTTAATAGGTTGCCATGGAATCAGCGCGTACATTGGATGACAAAGTTTGTTGGGACAAGCTGGCAGAAGCTGCACTGATGCAGGGAAACCACCAGGTAATGCCATGTGATGTGTCATGTGATGTGTCATGTGATGTGGGGGTGCGGGGGGGACCCTGTGCCCAGGTGGTGGAGATGGCATACCAGAGGACCAAGAACTTTGAGCGTCTGTCCTTCCTCTACCTTGTCACTGGGAACATGGATAAGCTGAGAAAGATGACCAAGATTGGTATGTGGAGGTGTGGTCACCTAGGTGAGGGGGGGGAAGGTGTGGTCACCTAGGTGAGGGGGGGAAGGTGTGGCCACCTAGGTGGGGGAGGGGAAGGTATGGCCACCTAGGTGAGGGAGGGGAAGGTATGGCCACCTAGGTGAGGGAGGGAAGGTATGGTCACCTAGGTGGGGGAGGGGAAGGTATGGTCACCTAGGTGAGAGAAGGGAAGGTATGGTCACCTAGGTGAGAGAGGGGAAGGTATGGTCACCTAGGTGAGGGAGGGTGGAGGTGTGGTCACCTAGATGAGGGAGGGGAAGGTATGGTCACCTAGGTGGGGGAGGGAAAGGTGTGGTCACCTAGGTGAGGGGGGGGAAGGTATGGTCACCTAGGTGAAGGAGGGGAAGGTATGGCCACCTAGGTAAGGGGGGGAAGGTATGGTCACCTAGGTGAGGGAGGGGAAGGTATGGTCACCTAGGTGAGAGAGGGGAAGGTATGGTCACCTAGGTGAGGGAGGGTGGAGGTGTGGTCACCTAGATGAGGGAGGGGAAGGTATGGTCACCTAGGTGAGGGGGGGGAAGGTATGGTCACCTAGGTGAAGGAGGGGAAGGTATGGTCACCTAGGTGAAGGAGGGGAAGGTATGGCCACCTAGGTAAGGGGGGGAAGGTATGGTCACCTAGGTGAGGGAGGGGAAGGTATGGTCACCTAGGTGAGAGAGGGGAAGGTATGGTCACCTAGGTGAGGGAGGGTGGAGGTGTGGTCACCTAGATGAGGGAGGGGAAGGTATGGTCACCTAGGTGGGGGAGGGAAAGGTGTGGTCACCTAGGTGAGGGAGGGAAGGTGTGGTCACCTAGGTGAGGGAGGGGAAGGTGTGGTCACCTAGGTGAGGGGGGGGAAGGTATGGTCACCTAGGTGAAGGAGGGGAAGGTATGGCCACCTAGGTAAGGGGGGGAAGGTATGGTCACCTAGGTGAGGGAGGGGAAGGTATGGTCACCTAGGTGAGGGAGGGTGGAGGTGTGGTCACCTAGATGAGGGAGGGGAAGGTATGGTCACCTAGGTGGGGGAGGGAAAGGTGTGGTCACCTAGGTGAGGGGGGGGGAAGGTATGGCCACCTAGGTAAGGGGGGGAAGGTATGGTCACCTAGGTGAGGGAGGGGAAGGTATGGTCACCTAGGTGAGAGAGGGGAAGGTATGGTCACCTAGGTGAGGGAGGGTGGAGGTGTGGTCACCTAGATGAGGGAGGGGAAGGTATGGTCACCTAGGTGGGGGAGGGAAAGGTGTGGTCACCTAGGTGGGGGAGGGAAAGGTGTGGTCACCTAGGTGGGGGAGGGAAAGGTGTGGTCACCTAGGTGAGGGAGGGGAAGGTATGGTCACCTAGGTGGGGGAGGGGAAGGTATGGCCACCTAGGTGAGGGAGGTGTGGCCACCTAGGTGAGGGAGGGGAAGGTATGGCCACCTAGGTGAGGGAGGGGAAGGTATGGTCACCTAGGTGAGGGAGGGGAAGGTATGGTTACCTAGGTGAGGGAGGGTGGAGGTATGGTCACCTAGGTGAGGGAGGGGAAGGTATGGTCACCTAGATGAGGGAGGGGAAGGTATGGTCACCTAGGTGAGGGAGGGGAAGGTATGGTCACCTAGGTGAGGGAGGGTATAACCATGGTAGCATCTGATGGTCCATCCCTCTTCCCTTTGCCAGCGGAGATCAGGAAGGATGTAAGTAGCCAGTATCACAATGCACTCTACACTGGAGATGTGGCCGAGAGAGTGAAAATCTTGAAAGGGGTGGGGCAAGGTGAGGTTGTAGGTAACCAGTTCAGATCGTTGCTCCCTGCCCCTCCCTCCCTCCATCATTGCTCCCTGCCCCTCCCTCCATCATTGCTTACTGTCCCTCCCTCCATCATCATTGCTCCCTGCCCCTCCCTCCCTCCATCATTGCTCCCTGCCCCTCCCTCCATCATCATTGCTCCCTGCGGCTGCCCCTCCCTCCCTCCATCATTGCTTACTGTCCCTCCCTCCATCATCATTGCTCCCTGCCCCTCCCTCCCTCCATCATTGCTCCCTGCCCCTCCCTCCATCATCATTGCTCACTGTCCCTCCCTCCCTCCATCATTGCTCACTGTCCCTCCCTCCACACAGAGACTCTTGCTTACCTTACTGCGGCCACACATGGCTTGGACCAGGAAGCAGAAACATTGGGAGAGTCGTTAAAAACACGATTGGATAAGGTACATCTGTGTATGTTTGGTGTGGAAGACTGGGGAGGAGGTCTGGAAGACTGGGGAGGAGGTCTGGAAGAGCACATTGCATAAAGGGAATGTTTTGTGTCAGGAACACCATGCAGTAGTGCATGCACTGAACACTACTTGTATCATCTTGCAATCTACTTGGTACCCTGCTCTTGTGCCTTGTTACTAACCTCCCTCTCTCTCCTTGACCTGCCTTGTTACTAACCTCCCTCTGTCTCCTTGACCTGCCTTGTTACTAACCTCCCTCTCTCCTTGACCTGCCTTGTTACTAACCTCCCTCTCTCTCCTTGACCTGCCTTGTTACTAACCTCCCTCTCTCTCCTTGACCTGCCTTGTTACTAACTTCCCTCTCTCTCCTTGACCTGCCTTGTTACTAACCTCCCTCTCTCTCCTTGACCTGCCTTGTTACTAACTTCCCTCTCTCTCCTTGACCTGCCTTGTTACTAACTTCCCTCTCTCTCCTTAGCCTGCCTTATTACTAACCTCCCTCTCTCTCCTTGACCTGCCTTGTTACTAACCTCCCTCTTGTCTCCTTGACCTGCCTTGTTACTAACTTGCCTCTTCCCTTACAGCTACCAGAGGTACACCCCCACGCCAAGCTCCTTCAACCACCTCCTCCTGTACTGCACCTCGAAGCTAACTGGCCTTTGCTTACTGTGTCCAAGGGATACTTTGACGGCAGCATTGCAACCAAGAGTGAGCTGTTGTGTGTGTGTGTGTGTGTGTGTGTGTGTATGTGTGTGTGTGTGTTTGTTTGTTTGTGTGTGTGTTTGTGTGTGTGTATGTGTGTGTGTGTGTGTGTGTGTGTGTGTGTGTGTGTGTGTGGTGTTCACGTCTTCATCTTTCCTCCTGTTAGCCAGTGGTATGGCAGCTGACATTGAAGTGGAGGCTGAACCAGAGGGGTGGGGTGAGGACGCTGAATTGAACCTTGGGGAAGGTTGGTGGTTGGTGCAGCTCCACATGCTGTCATGCTTCCACACCACTCTTCTAGATGGAGCAGTTGCTGAAGAGAACAAGGAAGCAGATGTCATTGAAGGGGAGGAGGGGGGAGGATGGGAGGTGGATGAGGCAGGTCTGGAGTTACCCCCAGACTTGGTGAGCTTTGATCTACCTTTATTGTGCCATGTGATCTCTTACCTTTGTCACATGGCATTGCCTCTATTGTCATGTGATCTCTTACCTTTGTCACATGGCATTGCCTCTATTGTCATGTGATCTCTTACCTTTGTCACGTGGCATTGCCTCTATTGTCATGTG
Source organism: Spongilla lacustris (assembly GCA_949361645.1). NCBI lineage: Eukaryota > Metazoa > Porifera > Demospongiae > Spongillida > Spongillidae > Spongilla > Spongilla lacustris. The sequence goes on along the minus strand of OX442428.1, from coordinate 7,892,422 downwards.
ATCTGCTTTTTCCTGTTAGGAGCTGGAGCCAACGGGTGGTGATAACCAAAGTGGATATTTTGTCCCTCCAACTAAAGGACCCAGTCCAACCCAGGTGTGTGTGGGTGCCCACCCCTCCTCCCCCTTCACCCTCGCTGGGGTGCCCACCCCTCCTCCCCCTTCACCCTCACTGGGGGTGCCCACCCCTCCTCCCCCTTCACCCTTGCTGGGGGTGCCCACCCCTCCTCCCCCTTCACCCTCGCTGGGGGCGCCCACCCCTCCTCCCCCTTCACCCTCGCTGGGGATGCCCACCCCTCCTCCCCCTTCACCCTCACTGGGGGTGCCCACCCCTCCTCCCCCTTCACCCTCGCTGGGGGCGCCCACCCCTCCTCCCCTTCACCCTCGCTAGGGGTGCCCACCCCTCCTCCCCCTTCACCCTCTTTCTTGTCTTATCCTTCCCACAGAACTGGGTCAATAACTCACCCCTGCCTGGAGACCATGTTATGGCTGGTTCTTTTGACACAGCTATGAGGGTAAGTTAAACACCTGTCCTCGCCTCACCTCATGGTACACACCTCACCTCATGGTACACACCTGTCCTTGCCTCACCTCATGGTACACACCCCACCTCATGGTACACACCTCACCTCATGGTACACACCTCACTTCATGGTACACACCTGTCCTCACCTCACCTCATGGTTCACACCTCACCTCACCTCATGATACACACCCCACCTTACCTCCTCTCATGGTACACACCTCACCTTATGGTACACACCTGTCCTCACCTCACCTCATGGCGTACTCACTCCCACAGCTGCTTAATGAACAGCTTGGTGTGGTGAACTTTGCACCATTCAAGCCACTGTTCTTGTCGACCTTCGCTCAGAGTAGAGTAGCCTTCACAGGAATACCTCTGCTTCCACCATTGACCAGCTACCCTCAGAGGAACTGGTGAGTAGATGCCTCTGTTCTACTGGCTTGTCTTTTTATTTCCTCTCCTCTTTCCCTTCTCTACTTCCCCACCCTCTTCCTTGCTTTCCACCTTTCCCCTTCCCTTCCCTTCCCTTCCTCCCCTTCCCTTCCCTTCCTCTCCTCCCTACCCCATTTCTCTACTGCTCCACCTACCCCATTCTGGTGGGCTTGAAGGAAGGAAGCCACAGCTCGTACCAGCCTGCCAGTTGTACCTGTAAAGTTGTCTGCATTGGTTCAGATGTTGCAGGTATGTTGTGCTGGTCAGTGTATTGGTAGCTATAGTTACCAGGGGTTTGGGAGGACTTTACACCATGGCGATTGTTCTTCCTGGTGCATTTGTGGTACTACACACACACACACACACACACACACACACACACACACACACACACACACACACACACACACACACACACACACACGCACAATGGTTCCCATTTCAGGTTGCTTACCAGCTGACGACAGCTGGTAAGTTCCAGGAAGCAGTCACCAAGTTCCACCACATCCTTCTGTCAGTCACCTTGCTGGTGGTGGACAGTAAGAGTGAGGCTGCAGAGGCCCAGCAGCTGATGGGGATATGCAGGGAGTATGTGCTGGGCCTCTCCCTCGAGATAACCAGGAAGGACCTGCCAAAGGTACATGTATGGTTGGCCATCACTTCATGCAGATTGGTGTCTTCATTATTGCCATGTAGGGACTTCATTGATACCATGTAGGGACTTCATTGATGCCATGTAGGGGCTTCATTGATGCCATGTAGGGGCTTCATTGATGCCATGTAGGGGCTTCATTGATGCCATGTAGGGGCTTCATTGATGCCATGTAGGGACTTCATTGAAGCCATGTAGGGACTTCATTGATGCCATGTAGGGACTTCATTGATGCCATGTAGGGACTTCATTGATGCCATGTAGGGGCTTCATTGATGCCATGTAGGGGCTTCATTGATGCCATGTAGGGACTTCATTGATAACCATGTAGGGACTTCATTGATAACCATGTAGGGACTTCATTGATGCCATGTAGGGACTTCATTGATAACCATGTAGGGACTTCATTGATAACCTTGTTGTGAATAGAATTGTTTGACATCATCTGGGTGTTAAGGGATGCTTTTTTCATCACAACTCATCATTTGTCTTTCTCCACCTCACCTTTTTTCCTTGCTTAACCCTTGCGATTCACAGGAATCACTCGATGAACAGAAGCGATCTGCCGAGGTAGGTTGGCGTGGTCACACCACTCCTCTATAGTGGGTGTGGTTACGTACCTCTAGTGGGCGTGGTTACATCACTGCTCTTTGAAGTCTACAATGTAGTTTGCTGGACCTGAAGCTGTACTTGGGGGGCTAAATTTGGGGGTTCACAGGAATTGGAGGGGATTGGAGGGAGATGATTGAGATTGGAGGGAGATGATTGAGATTGGAGGGAGATGATTGGGATTGGAGGGAGATGATTGGGATTGGAGGGAGATGATTGAGATTGGAGGGAGATGATTGGGATTGGAGGGAGATGATTGGGATTGGAGGGAGATGATTGGGATTGGAGGGAGATGATTGGGATTGGAGGGAGATGATTGGGATTCGAGGGATTGGAGGGAGATGATTGGGATTGGAGGGAGATGATTGGGATTCGAGGGATTGGAGGGAGATGATTGGGATTGGAGGGAGATGATTGGGATTGGAGGGAGATGATTGGGATTGGAGGGAGATGATTGGGATTCGAGGGAGATGATTGGGATTGGAGGGAGATGATTGGGATTGGAGGGAGATGATTGGGATTGGAGGGAGATGATTGGGATTGGAGGGAGATGATTGGGATTGGAGGGAGATGATTGGGATTGGAGGGAGATGATTGAGATTGGAGGGAGATGATTGGGATTGGAGGGAGATGATTGGGATTGGAGGGAGATGATTGGGATTGGAGGGAGATGATTGGGATTGGAGGGAGATGATTGGGATTCGAGGGAGATGATTGGGATTGGAGGGAGATGATTGCGATTGGAGGGAGATGATTGGGATTGGAGGGAGATGATTGGGATTGGAGGGAGATGATTGGTACTTTTTATTCCTAGTCATTGTTGGGATGTGAGGGTTTGATGATTGCAGGGAATCCAGTAAGGGAATGGGAGTCTTTGTGCAGTGGGGAGGAGTGTCTTTGTTTAATGGTCTGGGCACCATGACCTCCATTGCCACTGCTATTAATGAGGTATGTCCTTGTGTTTAGATGGCCGCATACTTCACTCACTGTGAGCTCCAACCAGTACACCTCATCCTAACGCTAAGGACTGCACTTAACCTCTTCTACAAGGTACCAACAACACCAGTGTGTATTGCTTTGGGAGGTGTGGCACAGGTGTGGGAGGTGTGGCACAGGTGTGGGAGGTGTGGCACAGGCGTGGGAGGTGTGGCACAGGTGTGGGAGGTGTGGCACAGGTGTGGGAGGTGTGGCACAGGTGTGGGAGGTGTGGCACAGTGTGGGAGGTGTGGTACAGGTTTTAATGCAAATCATCTTAGCCCGATCGCCTCTAATCTCAAGGGCACAAGTTCAATTATAACTGTTCTCCCCTGAGGGCTGTGCACATTCAATATTTACATTATGTGTGTGTGTGTGTGTGTGTGTGTGTGTGTGTGTGTGTGTGTGTGTGTGTGTGTGTGTGGTGTGTGTGTGGTGTGTGTGTGTGTTTTACCATGCTGGCTAGGTGTTGTTAGCAGGTTGTTATGTTCATGCGCGGGCTCATATCTATTTTCTTCTGCAGCTCAGGAATTTTAAAACTGCAGCATCTTTTGCGCGCAGACTTCTGGAGCTTGGACCAAAGCCGGATGTGGCTGCACAGGTATGAAGTGTGTGTGTGTGTGTGCGTGCTTGCGGGCGGGTGGGTGGGTGGGCGGGGACCTTCACCTCCCCCCTTTTACCCTTCCGTGCTCTCACAGACCCGGAAGATAATGCAGGCATGTGACAAGACTCCCACTGATGCTTACAACCTGCTCTATGATGAACACAATCCATTTGTAACATGTGGCGCTTCTTACAAGCCTATCTACAGGTGAGCGTATGGCAGGGGGAGGAGTAAACCATTGCTTTGCTCAGCTCTGTGTGTGTACATGTATGTATGGTAGGATGCGTAGATATTCTAAGTACAGTTGTAGGTCTACATGTATTGGATAGAGGTGTTCCATAGATGCCTCAGTGCCTTTTTGTGCACAGTTTCGCTGTGTTACTGTCCCTGTCACGTTTCAGAGGTAAACCGCAAGAGAAGTGTCCCCTCTGCCAGACCTGCTACCTCCCGGAGCATAAGGGAACCGTCTGCAGGGTGTGCCAGGTCAGGCCGACTGTGTGGAATGGTGATGCTATGACTGTGTGGAGTGGTGATGCTGTTACCTGTGTGGACTGGTGATGTTGTGACTGGAGTGGTGTTGTGACTGGAGGGGTGTTGTGACTGTGGAGTGGTGTTGTGACTGTGTGGAGTGGTGATGTTGTGACCGTGTGGAGTGGTGATGTTGTGACCGTGTGGAGTGGTGATGTTGTGACCGTGTGGAGTGGTGATGTTGTGACCGTGTGGAGTGGTGATGTGACTGCATCTTGTCCTATAGGTGGCTGAAGTTGGAAAGGATACCAGAGGGCTGATGATAAGAATAGAAAAATGAAAATTAAGACTTTCTGTTTCATATATATAAGATAGGTTTTGATTGGTCAAGTTCATTATCATGACCCAAACTGAGGGGTCTCCTTTTCAAGCAATACAATGTGTGGGGGGGGGGGGGGGAGGGGGAGGTCATAGGTGGTGATACACCTCTCCATAGAAGAGTATGGTTTGTATTGTACATGTACAACTTCCACACCTAAATCTTTCAGAGGATCATTCACAACCCAGTGCTGACCTCTATGTTCTAGTAGAGTTTTATGTGCAATGTTCATGTTTTACATCATGAGGGAGGCATGGCAGATCAGTAGAGATGCCCTTGGAGGGGGTGGAGGTAATGATGGCCCTCCCTCACCTGTGTAGATCCAAACAAACGGCTTCTGGACATCTTCAGTACTTTGTGATGTACTTTATGAAGTTCCTTCAGCTTTTAAAAGTGTGGATACATCTTAAAATGAGACATGGGGACATGTGCCGTTGTACAGCCATCATAGGTTTATAATTCCTGACAAGATTTGCTGTATTGTGTGTACAGGTCTCACATGGTGCCCACGTAACGTTACTAGTTGTATGGAAGCAACAACAACAAAAAAGAGAAATTTCCAATGTGTGCCTGGTAATGAGGCAGAATGCATTTGCTTGCCTGCTGTAATTAGTGAACTCATCTATATGTAACTACCCCAATATAGTTCTATTTTAGTACAAGAATGCTATTGTTGTGAGGGTCTAAGTTACATCCAGATCAAATTGTGTCTACATGTATCTCTGACTGTTGGGTAAAATTTATGGGCTCTTAAGATCTGAAGGTACACCACCCTTGTATGGGTACATGTCACCCTTGTATGGGTACACTTCACCCTTGTACCTATACAAGGGTATCTTGAGCAACCCATAAATTCTACCCAACAACTCAGGATATGTGCAGACAGATCAATTTTGATGTACCTTCCGATCCTCACAACAATAGCATCATTCTTGTGTGTAACCTAATAGCTTCTCATTGTGAAAGTGACTTTTCCAATTAATGCCTTAATTCCTCTTCTTCGTAGTTTTTATGCAGCTGTTCAAATGTGTATGTGCCAGGGTATGGGATATTAATGGTGTGCATGTGCACATATCACATGTGCTGCATGAGACGTACACCTCAGCAGGGTACTGTATGAACATAATATATTGTGCAGAAGTTTTTTGGCATAATACATACATGTGAATGCGTAATACCCAAAAGCCACTCTGTTCTCGGCTAAAGTGAGTACTTTAGGATGCTGTTAGTGCCGTTATTGGCAATGAACACACAACCATCACCTTTCAGCACAAGGGACACACCCCAAGGCCACCTGAAATTTCCGATCGTGTGGATTTTGCTCCCTTGTGGGTCAAAGATGGTGAGGTTATTACCACTCCCCTCAGTGACCAGACTGTATCCTTGATTGTCTATGGCTATCCCAATCGGGCCTTTCACGTCGCCATACATTCTGACAAAGCTACCTTCAGGGGTGAAGACTTTGATGGAATTTGAACCGCAGGCTACAACATGGATGTTCTCCTGGGGGTCTAGGGCCACACCCCAAGGAGCCTGAAACATCCAGTCACTGGGAACTTTTCCGTCTATGAGCAGTAAAGAGGTCCCTGTTTGGCTAAATATTTGTATCCTGTGATTGTGGCGTTCTGAAACAATCAGCCTGTCTTTTGAGTCAACAGCAATAGCCATAGGACCATTGAGCTGTCCAGGACCTGTCCCCTTCTGACCAAATTTATGTACGAACTCCCCTCGCGTGGTGATCTTATGTATGCAGTGGTTGCCATAGTCTGCAACATACATTGAATCTGCTTTTATAGCTATTCCATATGGATACTGGAATTTGGCGTTTCCTGTGCCAAAGTTGCCGATCGTATTCTTCAGGTGACCACTCTGGTCAAACACACAGACACAATGGCTGCTGTTGGCTACGTATAGATCGCCATTGTCATGGACAGCAACACTGTAAGGGCCACTAATGTTGATCAGCTGCCGTGCGTTATACAAGGTGTGGTAGTCACGCTTAGGTCTGACGTCCACCTCGCATGGACTACCGTGTATGTGCGTACCGTTCATTGTGATGTGGAGCTCATGGAGGCCTTTAGCCTGAGGAGTGAGGGTGATGGTGTAGGTGCCATCCCCAGGGTCCTCCACCTGCCCCAAGATGGCTGATCCCTCTGGCATAGGTTGCAACTTGGCCTCAACCTGCAAGCCGCCATATTTGTATCCACCCCCCTTTGAGGTACGGGTGTAAACTGTGATGCGATATACTCTGTCTTCCCTAGCTATGGCATCCGGTGTCCACGTGCTGTCCCCAAAAGACGGAGATATGTCGTCAACACATCCAAACTTGGAGATGTCATTTTCAAGGCCGTCTGTTGGTACTGATACAGCTATGTTACAGTGCTCCTCAGGAAGTGGGAGGAGCTGCCTAGCTCCCTTCAATGTGGCCTGCAGTTCGGTTGACAGCATTGACCCCAGGGCAACCACCTCATGGTCAGTGTGGGTTTGGAGTGTGTTGCCGATTGCCTCTGTGTAGCGGCCAATTTCCTGCTGCGTCCTTTTGTACTGCTCGTTCTGATTTGCCAGAGGTGCCATCTTGAACATTAAGATGGCCTTCAGTTCCGAGAGCAGTACCTTCTTTCTTTCTTCTATGCTTTTATGGAGCCGCTCAAATGCTCGATCGATGACCAGTTCTACGCTCCCCTTGGACCTCTCCAACTCGACCATCATATTTTCATTGGCAGCAGTGGAGTCAGCCAACTTCAAAACTGCTTCTCGAGCGCCATCAAGGGCCAGCCTCATCTTCTCTCTGTGTCCATTGGCTACTTTGGACAACTCAGTAATCTTGTGGTTTTTGTGGGTCACCAGAATGCAATCTCGACAGATTAGGGACCTGCACTCCTCACAGAAGTACTTCAACTCCTCTTTGCTGTGCTCAGAGCAGTGGTACTGGTTCGGTTTTATGAGCGAGGGTAGCAGCCTGGAGGACTCGTAGTCCAGATTGACAACATTGTGGCGCGCCAGTTGTGGAACCCTTTTATGAGAGTCGTGGCCAGCGTTGCACAAGAACTTGCAGCAGGAGGTACAGAAGGACATGGCAGAGTCCTTGCAGCCCTTTGTGCAGAAGGTACAGGACACCCTTGACTGGCTGACCATCTTGGACATGTAGCCAGCCACCTCCACTTCAAACACAAGGTGGAGGTTCTGGGGGAGGAGGCCAGCCTCTCCCATGGGGACATTAATGGCTCTCTGGCAGGCAGGACATTCGATGCTTTGCTTAGTTCCTGTCTTGTCTATCTCCTTGTGAAGGCACTGGCAACAGAAGGAGTGCAGACAGGGAAGGATTCTTGGGTCAGTGTAGGGGTTGGAGCACAGTTGGCACTTGACATGCTCTGCAAGAGAGTCCTTTGTGGACATTATAGCTGGTTGGATAAATAGAACAGCTGCAGTTAATATCCATGCAATATGAATGACTGGCTAGTGAAAATATGAACACAGGCCACCAATCTCATGTGCATGGCACTCAGGGTTACTACAATTTGGCCCTGGTCATGGCCCATGGGTGTGTGTGTGCTAATATCAGTGGTGCGTGTACTTTTAACGAAAGAGACTGACAATTGACTTCACTAAACTGTTCCGTTCAACCGTGCTAATAAGCTAAAAGTACTATTAGCGATATGTATCATCCACCCAGGAATAATAATAGAATACTAGTAGGGCATTGCCATTATGTATGTCTCCATACTAGCATCTGATTTCTGAATATTGGCGCCCACTAAATATCAGAATATAATAGCTCGTATGTTACGCAGCAGTTACAATATAATATAGGTAACATACCTGATATACAAAACCAATGGTACAGGTCCAACAATTAATTTCTGGTCCATAGCTAACGCGTATCCATGGCAACCGTTATATAATAATGTGATGTTGGCGCCTCGGTAGCTCTGCCACAAATTTGAACCGTAAAACTTAAAGACAGTAATATTGTGTAAACCCGCAGGCAACCAGCACCTTCTCCAATATGCGGTGGACGTGCATGGAAAGGTGTACAGAGGCAACGGATATATGGATAAGGGCGGAGTTAATTAATTAACCGATTGAGGCCGATTGCCGCGAATTCGATTTGCGGCATGGCAACTGTAGCTAATAAATGGTAATCGCGTTTCTAGTGCTGCTTTCATCTTAGTACATTTATAACAATAACAGAGTGAGTCCGAGTTTTGATAAGCATATACAGCTTCTGTTATGCAACGATAGACAGAAGCCGTACATAAAATAATTGAGTATCGAAGGACGCGCTACGTATTAGCAACGGCTTAAATGGCCCTAGAATGCATTAGTTTGGCTTAGTAACTCAATTTCTCAGTGAAAATAGCTGTCGCCCCTTAGGGCTTTGTTCTACAACTTGCCGCGAATCCATGAAATTGAACACTTCTAATCAGTGGCACGCTCGACATAATAGTTATTACTGAAATAGAAGACAATACATGTACAAAAAGAGTTGGAGGGATTTGGGACGTAATAGAAATTACAAAAAACATTCAGTTAAAAATGTGCTGTCATACAGCATTTAAAGACGGTGTAGAGGCAGCTGGAGTTAATGTTGTAGTGTGTGTAACAGCGCGATGTAAAATCGGAACGTCTTTGCTGCTTACTAGTATTCTTCCTCCAACGCAGCGAGTAAGCTTGTTCAAACTCTCCCTCACTTCTCTGTTTCTCATCAGAGCAATAGGGTCGGCCAAAAGAACTGCTTCAAAAAGCGAGAGGCTTATCCCGTAATATGCCCAGAAGATTAGCGGAGAACTGTTGGCGAGGGGAGAGAGACAGAAGATGAGATAGGTCGGAATAGAACATCCTGAGAGTGCCAGAAACAGGATTAAAAAAGTGAGAGTTGCTTGTCTAGTTCGAGAATGCATGATGGCATTCGTTTCACACGAGCCTGAATCCCTGGCCATCCTTCTGGCTTTACAGAACAGCATTGAATACAGTACAACGGGAATGAAGCCACCAAAAAACATCATTGCCGATAGACTAATAAACCTGTAAACGTTGCATGCCGCAGAACAGTACGACTGCATGATACAAAACCCCGTGGTGGGCTCGTAGCCATAGCAATCTAACCCCAGAGGTACCGCTGCCACAACCACCCAGATCCCCCAAACCAGGTATGGAAGGGCAAAAAACACTGAGCCAGATCTTGACGAATAGTAAAACGGGAAAAAAACGGCACAGAACCGGTCAGTACACAAAACGAACATCATGGTGAAACGTACCCCGTTGAAAAGCAGCACGAGGAAGCCGATCGCAGAACAACTAGAGGGACCTAGGACGTCTCTCGCACTAATCAAAAGTGCAAATATAGTTACTGGAAGGCAGAATAGTACAATGAGGTCAGCCGCAACAACGTGCACAGCAAGTAAAAAGTCCTTCTTCCGTAACGCTTTGAACTTGACTATCAAGAAGATGACAAAACAGTTCAGTGGAAGTCCGGCGGCAATGTACAGTATAAAAATGCTTGCTTGGAGCGGCGCGAGGAAAGCGGGAAGACGAAGGGACGTACTTACTTCCTGGGATTTCTCCCAGCAGGAGAGATTTGTGCTAGCGCTCTCGTTGTACAAGTCCCAAGCATTCATTTTTGCATGAGATATCCTCTAACCGCGGGTATAGCCTCTATATAGGATCTCTACTTTTGTGGAAGCCGACCAACACAATGAACGAAGCCGGCGAGCCACCGCCCATGCAGTGCTTCTGTGTGGTGCCACAGGAGTCGCGAGAAGCCGAACATGCGAGACGGCGTGAAGCCGTGCACGTGATTTAATTCAGGTGGGGCATACGGCTAAAAAGGACCGTCGTAGTCCACCTTTTTAATTTTAGGGCAAACTGAAGGTTTTCTGCATGCAATTTAGATTACATGAATCAGCGCCGCGGTGTAGGATCGTGCATGCTGTAGTAATCTCTTTATACGAATCGATTGAGTGTTTGCGTAAATGGCTACATTTACCTGTCAATTAATTGACAGGGTGTTTCTCAATCAAGGAAAATTGTTTATTAATTAACCACAAACAGTTAAAAATTGTTGCTAAATGCTCCAATGCAACGCGTAGATGTAAACAAACTAAATAATTAATTAAGAAGTTAAAATTAACGAAAACGAATTAATAATTCCAGCATACCATTTTAGAGGCATCCGAGATACAAAAGCTCCAACATTTTAATTATCAACTTGGCCGGCTTAATTTTTTAAACCACTAAATCAAGATACAATGGCCCCCTGAATCAAGTACATTGCGCCCGAACTTGATATCAGTGGCAAGGGCCATCATGGGAAGGGAGATGGCCCTTGGATAGACTTATTAGAACTGTGTTAAATAAGCTTAAAAGAGGATCAAAAGAGGAAGAAGTATGAACAAAGTTTAGATGCTGAACATCAGTATACTTTTTGTTCCTTTGGCTGTTGAGTCTTTTGGTGGTTGGGGCACAGCTAGTGAACCAATTTTCAAGACTCTGGCCAGAATGGTGGCTAACAGATCAGATCAGCCAGTTTCCTCAGTATCTTGCTGGCTATATCAAAGGCTTGCCATTGCTTTGCAGAAGAACAATGCCTGTGCAATGACAGCAAGGCAGCCTCTTGTTTAGTTAGTTAGTTTATTGTGTTTTTTGACTTTTGTTGTGTCTCAAGTTTTGTGCATGTGCATGTATACATATTCATTTGTACTTTGCTTGTAACTTAATTTGTACTTTTATTTCATTCTTTTGTTTTTGTTGTTTATGTTTCCTCTTTTACTGTGCTTGCTGTTAAATGTGGTTATAATAATAATAATAACCTCACTGCTAAATCCTATCACTTTGTTGGAAGCAGGAGTGTCAGCCACAGCTGGTGCCCAGGCCACTTAGTACAGGAAGCACCAAGCCAATGACCCCAAATGCTCAGAGCTAGGATGGGTATGTGTCCCCGTGGTTGTAGAAACCTATGGGGCTTGGGAAATAGAAGCCACTGCTATCATCTCCGCAGTAGCCTCCAGACTTGCCACGTCCAGTGTGCCGGGCAAAGTCCATCCTACTGAACGAGACCTATGGCCGGTTGAACCTCCACCTTGTCTGTGCCAATGCTACAGCTATCCTCTCTAGGATAGCTGCTCCACCATAGAGCTGAATATTGTATTTATGTGCTATAATTGTTTAGTACTAGTTATTAATGGAAGTGTTTCTGTAATATCACAATAAATACCTTTAACATCAAAATAATCATATACACAGCTTTGGTTGCAGCACATGTTCCATCACGTCTGGAGCCTTCAGGCCTGTATCGTTCAGATGGGAAGCGACCTGATGGTGTCTCAATTGTCCCTTGGAACTTCTAGTGTGGGATGCAACGTGTCCAGATACTTTTACACCATCTTACTCCACAATTGCTGCACAGCAAGTTGGAGCAGTTGCTCAACAGGCAGAGAGAGAGAGCTGTCCAGCAGAATTGATGAAAAGCAGTTCAAATCTTTGTTAGAAGCATCTTCCCCAGCAAACAAAGCCCAACTTCTGTCTGCTTCAGCCTCTCATGCAGCTTCATGGCTGTCAGTGGTCCCTTCCATGGGCTTAGGCCTACACATGGAGTGCAATGAGTTAGGTGTAGGTGTTGGTGGGACTGTGTGCCCCCTTTGCACAGATGTTACCCTAGATCCCTTGGGTCACCATGCTGTAACCTGCAGGCATGGGGGAGATGTGGTGGTGAGGCACAATCACTTGTGTGATGTTGTTGTGGACTTCTGTCGATGAGCTCATTTGAGTGTGAGCATAGAGAAGGATCATGGTCTTACCAGAGATCACAGCCACTCCAGACCTGCAGATGTGCTCATAGCTGGGTGGGACAGGGGCAAGCCTGCAGTATTTGATGTCACAGTGACATTGCCACTCTGCCCAGCCATATTGATGGACTCTAGCAGAATGTCTGGTGCAGCATCTGCGGCTGCAGAGACCTGCAAGATACTAACTAATGGTCCCAAATGTCAGGAGTTGGGGTGGACATGCATTCCACTGGCTGTCGAGACCTTCTGCAATTGGGGTAAGGAGGCTCATCTAAATTTTTCTATGTCGGCATCCTACCTTTCAATCATCTTGTCCTCTCCCAAACCTTGTGTCTTGGCGGATATTTACAGCAGGCTGAACATGACTTTGGTCAAATCCATTGCCAGAGCCATCTTGGCAAGGGAGCTCCTGCCCTCATGACTAGTGTAGAATTACTATACATGTAGGTGCAGTTTGTATAATAAGAATCAATATGTGGCGTATTTGTGTTGGTAGTAATGTTGATGGCAGCCCCAGACCGTGGCATTGTTTGATGTATGTGTCACAGACACTGACACCCCGTCCCACTCACAGTGAGTTGTCTCTGCCCACTCTCTCTTCAGCTGAGGAAGCGAAGAAAAAGAAGTACTCTGAAGCATTCACACCCTTTGTTGTGTCAGTCGATGGAGTCCTGGGTCGAGAAGCAAACTTTTTATCAAACATCTTGCTCAGAAACATGCTCATAAGTGGGAAAAGTCAAACAGTGAGGTATTGGGATGGATGAGAGCACGACTGTCTTTTGCAATCCTCAGAGCAACAAACCTTTGTCTGAGGGGCTCCCGCACCAAATGGAGGAGTGCACTTGGAATGGATGATGGAGCAGAGTTGCCTAGTATCTCTGCCTGAACATCATGCTTAATTAGTTTATGTCATTATCACGTTTATAATAATAATAATTATAATATAATTTATAAGAATGGGTTTTTTTCTTGTTACCTTCGGTCGAGTACCTGGGCCATGTAATTTTCGCAGAAGGGAATCCACCCATCAGCAGAGAAAACTCGAGTCATATCTAATGCCCCAGCACCTCAAAACGTCACACAGTTAAGGTTCGGTCCCTTTCCAAAGCCACCTCCAGTTTGTACGGTAGGCTCAGCCTGCTCAGAGCTAACTCCAGAGCTGAGTAGTTAGATTACTTGCATATTTATGTACGGTATATAATAAGTGGTGTATGTATGATTGTGTATTAATCTCAAACTGGCAATAATATCTGTAACATTTATTATTACTTTGTCATCTGAAAGCCAAGAATCTCCCTGATTGAAGAAACCATTGCTTCATCGTTGTCGGTGAAGGATTCTGCCTGAGATGCCTGCATGTACGCACTGATAGCGGCCTGCGCCTCGATGTCGTGGTTCGGTCTCACGGGTTTCAATTTCGGTGGAGTTGATTTTGTAGGCATCTTTTCATCATCTTTGTCCTTTGATCCTGCATCAGATTTATATCAGTACAATTTATACCTTTGTATCTTTCAGTGTTGGCTGTGTAGCTAATGTGTTTTTAGTATAAAAGTATTATTATGCCAATATACCGGGGTACTTGCATTATATTGCTTTAATAATAGTCAGTTATATTTAATAATTCAGTTAATAACTGGTATACCATGATGTACAAGGCCGTCATAAAGGCTCAGAAGCTAGTCAGTATTGAGTACAAGTGCATTGCCCTGTGCATGGCACCATAGAGCGCATGCAGCAACGTGTCTAGTTGTTTGTTATGTGTACACCGGAATAGCATTATAGTTTTAACTTGTAAAGCCATATGTGGAACTGAGCAATAAAACAACATAATATATAACTACACATGGTTGCAGATGGCATATGATATGCATTTAAAAATTAATTTTTTCCGCATGCATGATGAGAGGCTACTATGACAATATACCTTTTATGGCCTTCAGTACAGGTGCCAGTTTCCTGCCAAGTGCATCGAACAGACTCGAGTTTTTTCCTGTGTCACGTGTGCATAAAAGATATATGTGCATGCGCAGGTGTTAAAAAGACAGCATAGCCGCGCGCTGTATACTATAAGGTTATACAATACATGTATATAGGTACCGGCTGATAGATTCAGGACGTTTCCGTTGTCTAGGACAATTTTTAGGCTGGTAATCGTTTTAGATGGCTCTTCTGACTCCTCGTCCTCACGAATATTTGTTTTGGGTTCGTTTTTCATTTGTATATTCATATCCTTATTTTCGTGTTTCTCTTGCTCCTCTTTCGAAGACTGATCCTGAGCCATTGTGTTTGGATTTGAATCACGATACACCTCGGCTTCCCATTCTTCGTAAAAAATTGGTTCCTTTGCCGGTTTGAGCAGATAACCGTTCCTACGCATGCGCACGTTTCTCAAGTCTTGTACAGGGGTTCCCAGTGAGACTGCCACCAAAGCGGCGGCAAGGAGCAGCAGCAGCAGAGCATGCATAGGAGCAGAAGTTCAAGGGTACACACGGCAATCGTGATTACGCATACACGCACAGTTGCATCTATATATATGCATGCATAGTGCCAATATGACATTGGCAGATATATTGCAGCAATCACGCATTTGGCATTCAGCCATGTGCGCGTGCATTGTCATGACTAACGCTCACGTAACAAAATACAGACGGTCTCCCCTGATGGGAAAAACCCTATAACTTAATTCAGACTTCTTTTATGATCATGTAGTAGTATTATTACTAGTATATACAATAATACATGTGCATGCATCAAGACAACGTACCTTTCTCAGTCTAATTGAGAGTCACTCTCGTCACAGCAATAACAGTACTGCTGTTAGTAGGATACCTGTAAAGTAGCTTATAACTGAAATTAGCATCGGCCGTAAACCTTATGGCGCTGAGGCTGGGGGGGGGGGGGGGGGGGGGGGGGGGGGGTTAAATTTTCATCTATGCGTAGGTCCTGTGTAAATCATGCACGTACTGACAAGTACATGTAATAGTTGGACTTAGCGTACGCTGGGTTAAGAAATCGGCACGGAGGGCGCGATTTCATCGTTTCTCACTAAGACTAAGTTTCTAATTTGCAATCACGCGAGTATATCAAAGGGGCGTTACATGCTGTTTTGCTGTTGGATCACACCACCGCTACGTTTAGCTATAGACGTTATCGTATAGTGTTGATTTAACCATCTGCAGCTATGAGGTTTTGGGTCTGGGTACGACCCTATTAAACATCTATACACTGGCATGTACATGTATTTATAAATGCGCGGATATGTATATCTGTCCGTCTCGACTCTGTGTTCATATTTGAGCGTTTGGCTGGGCAGTTTTCGACTCTTTCGACTCCTTTCTACGATGCTTACTTCTCAGTTTGAATTTCACACCTTTTTCTCGCTGTTGATAATGATATTAGTACCGAATAATAAATTACCGTTGCTACGTGACACGCGGAACGTCATGTAGGCCTATATGTGCTATTTTATAATCTATAGACGAGTCTTGTCGAACATCAATTATCGTATAGTTTAACGGAGTTATCCGGCGAAGACGGTACACCACGTTAGTTGCCGGGTGACGATGTACGCATGCGCAGACTCGAGTGGACAATTTACCGGTACTCTTTTCTTTTATTTTATTTACTCCGTCTCCCGAGAAGCCTAAGGGTGATGTGACCATCTGGGCTGGGGATCTGGCACAGAAGGGGCCGGGGCCGGTGGCATCCGATCGACAGTCAATCCCATACTACTAGAGTAAAACCCCACCCAGGACACGCCCAAAACGCGGGATCTGGTTACGCAATTTAATTAACCCGTTGAGTTTGTATTGGAATTCAAGTTGGACAATGACATGAGTACGAACCAGGAGAGTAACCTTAAACGTGCACTTAGGGAGTTACAAGGAAAGCACCATAATTGGAAGTCCATAGGACAAGCGCTCGGCGTTCCGCCCCAAGATATTGCTATCACAGAGAGCAACCATCGCGATAATGGTGAGCGCTGTTTGGAAGAGGTTCTACGGTACTGGTTCAGGAACTATCGCGATCCAAGTTGGGAGGAGCTATCCAAGGCATTGAATACGTCGGAGGTGACCAGGCTATCCACAAGTGAAAGTAAGAAGCTGCAGGGGGCGGGAAATAGAGGCGGGAACCTTAGCATATTTAGAGAAAGGTGGGCAGAGGAACGTAATAGATTGTGTACATTTTTATTCAAGGGAACTTGCTTGGCTGTGAAGCGTTGCCACGGTTCGTTTTACTAATACTAGTGTTGAGCTCATGAGGGGATATTGTGCATTCCACGCAGGTACTGGTGTGAGTGGTGCACAGACAACTTCCTTCAAGGAACAAGCCCCACAGCAAGGTACCAATTGTGCACTCCACCCCCCCCCCCCCCACCCCCCGGGGGGTTATTTTCACCTTTGCTTGGTGATGATGTTTACTTTGTTGCACCCAGATGACCCCCCACCCCCATATGGACATCGCCTTGGGCCTGGGGACATTGACACGTTGCTGCCATTGTTGAGGGGAGTGGCCCCCAATTGGAGGGAGGTGGCAAGAGGTTTGGGGTTTTCTCACGAGGAGGTTGACATCATCCTGTCTGACAGCCGTCGCCAGAGCCAGCAGGACTATCTGGAGGACTCCTTGGCCCAGTGGTTGGGGTGGGGCCCCCAGAACAAGCATCCTTACCCACTGACAGAGGTCCTGGTGAGGTCTCTTAGACTGGAGGAGGTGGGAGAGTATGGTGTAGCCGAGGAGGTGGAGAAACACTTCATGTCCCAAGATAGGACCAGAGGTGTGTGTGTGTGTATATGTGTGTGTGGTGTGTGTGTATATGTATGTGTGTGTATGTGTTTGTGTGTGTTTGTGTGTGTGTGTGCATATATAAGTATGGGGTGGTGTGTATGCAATGTGTGGTGTGTATGCAGATGTGGTCATGGATTGAGGTGCCTACATGAGTAATCTGCACTTGGACCATTATATGGCTCACAATTTCGGGACCTTTCCTCTAAATATCCCCCTTCCTTAAAGGTGTGTGTGGACAGGATGAGATAAAAATGGATGCGTGCATGTGTGTGTGTGTAAATGTATTTGTGTGCATGTGTGTGTGTGTGTAAATGTATTTGTGTGCAAATATATTTTTGTGCATATGTGTGTTCATTTGTGTGTGTGTGTGTGTACATGTATGTGTGTTAGTCCCATTGTCACTGTTTGCAGTCTGAACAACTTACAGTGTATGTAACCTTACCACATTCCGTGTATGTGATTGCAGTGCAGTAGGAGAGGGGAAGAGGGAGGTAGAGGGAGGAGGAACACGAGGGAGAGGGGAGGAGGAACATGAGGGAGAGGGGAGGAGGAACACGAGGGAGTAGGCAAGGCTAAAGTTATCTGTGGTGATGTAATTTGAAGGTATTTCTGAAGACAACATTCATCAACTGAAGAGACAAAGGTTAGAACGTGGACCAGGCATCACTCGGCAACAAGAGGAGATGGCGGCAGTGCATAAAGGTAATGGAGGAAAGTAAGCCACACCCAGCCTAATGGTGCATCGTCTACACTGGCCTCTTGTTGGATGTTGATATTTAGCACAGTGCTGCAAGATTCTGTGATGGGTGATTGACCTGCAGGTGACCTGACTGTTCTGCTGTGATCATAGTGTTTCAGCATGTACAGTTACTGATTTGTTTGTTGGCAACAGATGTGTACATTGGTGAACTCCATGCCCCAAGGACATTTGTGTTTTAGACATGACTTTGCTTTGAAGTTATGGGCTGTGCTGTTGGACGTGTACATGGCTGTACCTCTGTATGCTGGGGGCTGGGGGCATGGCTGTACCTCTGTATGCTGGGGACATGGCTGTACCTCTGTATGCTGGGGGCATGGCTGTACCTCTGTATGCTGAGGACATGGCTGTACCTCTGTATGCTGGGGACATGGCTTGTACCTCTGTATGCTGGGGACACCACTGTACCTCTGTATGCTGGGGGCTGGGGACATGGCTGTACCTCTGTATGCTGGGAGCATGGCTGTACCTATGTATGCTGGGGACATGGCTGTACCTCTGTATGCTGGGGACATGGCTGTACCTCTGTATGCTGGGGACATGGCTGTACCTCTGTATGCTGGGGGCATGGCTGTACCTGGGGGCATGGCTGTACCTCTGTATGCTGGGGGCATGGCTGTACCTGGGGGCATGGCTGTACCTCTGTATGCTGGGGACATGGCTGTACCTCTGTATGCTGGGGACATGGCTGTACCTCTGTATGCTGGGGGCATGGCTGTACCTCTGTATGCTGGGGACATGGCTGTACCTCTGTATGCTGGGGACATGGCTGTACCTCTGTATGCTGGGGACATGGCTGTACCTCTGTATGCTGGGGACATGGCTGTACCTCTGTATGCTGGGGACATGGCTGTACCTCTGTATGCTGAGGACATGGCTGTACCTCTGTATGCTGAGGACATGGTCGTACCTCTGTATGCTGGGGACATGGCTGTACCTCTGTATGCTGGGGGCATGGTTGTACCTCTGTATGCTGGGGGCATGGCTGTACCTCTGTATGCTGGGGACATGGCTGTACCTCTGTATGCTGGGGGCTGGGGACATGGCTGTACCTCTGTATGCTGAGGACATGGCTGTACCTCTGTATGCTGGGGACATGGCCGTACCTCTGTATGCTGGGGGCATGGCTGTACCTCTGTATGCTGGGGGCTGGGGACATGGCTGTACCTCTGTATGCTGGGGACATGATGTTGTATGAAGTAGTGTATGAGATAGAGAGAGGTTCATGGGTGCCCCCAGCTTTTCTGGAAGGGGGGGCCAGGATAGGGCAAGGGGGCGCCATTTGATAGCCATGAATACGTTGTCCGCTTTTGGCTGATTCAACCAGTGGGGGTGCACATGTATGATAACTTCGGGGGGGGGGGGGGGGGGGGCCATGAGGTTATTAAAACTACTAATATTACTGTATGTACAGATGGATGTGGCTGCCATAAAAATATGTCAGTTTAATGGTTGTGGGGAACAAGTAAACGTTTGTCCAACTAATGCATCTCTCACTCCTGTTGTAATGACCACTACTGCTGGCCCCTCCCCTCATTATTATTAATAATAATGAATAGGTTACATTGCTATAAGTGCACACTACAGATACATAATGTAAGGTTACATTGCTATAAGTGCACACTACAGATACAATAATGTAAGGTTACATTGCTATAAGTGCACACTACAGATACAATAATGTAAGGTTACATTGCTATAAGTGCACACTACAGATACATAATGTAAGGTTACATTGCTATAAGTGCACACTACAGATACATAATGTAAGGTTACATTGCTATAAGTGCACACTACAGATACAATAATGTAAGGTTACATTGCTATAAGTGCACACTACAGATACAGCATCGTTCACACGTACAGCTTCACAATGACTGCAACCACCAGAGCTCCAAGTAGGATAGGTCCATTTGCCACTGTTGAGAGATTAGAATTATGTGTGTATCAGCCAACATAGCCTTAGACAAAAGCTTGAGGGAAAAAAAGCCTGATGATTTGAAAAGTTAGCGTGATAAAAAGCAAGCTGGCTGTTAGGATACTCTGTGTTAAGTCTTCACACAAGTCACCATCAGGCTATTGGTACATAGCACTGACTTCCATTTATGGCACACTGTTTAAGCCTAAATTCAAATCTGGAAGTAATTGAATTATAAAGTACATGTACTGGCGGTCTAATAACTTTTTCCATTCTTTCAGTCTACATGTAGACCTACCCCCTACACTGCAAGGCAGATATGGTTATACCAAGTTTATCAACTGGGAAAAGCGCACATTTTAGTTATAACAGATTTTAGCATAACTGTGTAGCAACTTTGGCATAATCTTGGGGTACCTACAGATAAGATCCTCAGATAACTAATGTGCTCTTATCCCCATTCCTATAACTCTGTATAACTATGTTATAGCATGGTTTCTGCAAGCAGAGAAACTTGTTATAACCATGTTTGGCTTGCAGTGCTAGCTACCAAAAGGCTCTAGTGTGGCTTCCTAGGGATTCTGCTGTGGTATATTCATCTTGGGGGATGTGTGCAGCTGCTTGATATACTCCTACAG
The DNA here is from genome assembly GCA_949361645.1 of Spongilla lacustris. Classification (NCBI taxonomy): domain Eukaryota; kingdom Metazoa; phylum Porifera; class Demospongiae; order Spongillida; family Spongillidae; genus Spongilla; species Spongilla lacustris. The sequence continues at coordinate 7,871,898 of OX442428.1, read as the reverse complement.
TAACCATGACTACATTATGTCCAGCAAAAACTACACAGTCAGCTATGGCCCCAGTGGTGGTGCCATCACATCAGCTGTGGCGATACCTTCTAGTAATGGAGCAGCAACCTACACCTTATACCATAATTATTATGTTGTGCTAAAATATTTCTGTGCATAAAATCGTGTGTTAATTTTTCATAGTCTATAGGGTTTGGATTTTTATGCTCCTCTAACTAGGGTGTGTAACCTCCCCTGAATAATGAAAATCGATTTTTCCGAATACTTTTAAAACACTAATCGATTTTTCAGGTTTTTCTGGATCTGAAAATCGATTTTTCCGAATACTTGAAAAATAAAAATCGATTTTTCCGAATAGGTTTTGACAATTTGCCAGCCGAATACCTAGGTTATTCAGGTTTTCTGCTCATTGAGCCACCTAAATGTACACATCACACCAGAGACCCTCCTACAGCTACCCACATCACACCAGATACCCTCAGCACACAAACACACCTACCCCATCACACCAGATGCCCTACTACAACTATCCACATTACACCAGATCAGTACCCTCAGCATGCATCCACAGCTACCCACATCACACCAGATGCACTCAGCACACAACCACAGCTACCTACATAGGCCTAAATCGCTTGGCCTAACCACATACCTAGTTGGGCGTGTCCCGACCTAAGTTAGCGTGGCCACGCTGAGCTTTACCAGTACCTACAGTCTACAGATGTACACATCACACTTGATGCCAACAGAATAGAACCACAGATGACGTTTACGCACTACCAGCCATGCAGCCTCCATTTTACCATCGCGAGTTTTGAAAATACTAGTAACTAAGTAGGCCTTAGTACGATCGCGGCAACATCAGCTCAGAGAGATTGATGCAAGAAGCCAGCTGGTTCAAAATACACTAAGCGAACTGACTTTGATTTGTAGCTGGAGCTATCCGTCGCCATGACACGTGAAGAGAGAGATCTCTTTTGGCTACATGTAGTTCGAATTACTGCCCGTATTTGATCTCGTCCCCACGTATATATTTATAGTAACAGCAGTGACGTTATAACTTTAAATTAGAAGTAATTATTGTCGTACATGTAATATCGTAAACGCGTATCCGGATATCGTCATAAAAATGTATTCGAATAATGAGCGAATTGTCGATGCGGACGACGAATACCTAAGTACCTCCGAATGGAGATTCACAAACCGGTTATTTCGAATAGAACAAATCCAATAATCGATTTTTCCGAGTAATGCTAAATCACTATTCGAGCGGATAGGTTTTTGCGAATATCCGAATAACCCGAATAACCTGATAACCGGTTACACACCCTACCTCTAACTGCTCCAACCTCCCCACTGTCAATACCATGAATTTAAGTTACTTGCCACAGTTATTAATGCACTAAATAGTTAATTAGCTATGCAATTAACGGCAAACATCACCCTTCTGCTTATTCTGTGAAGTACCACCCCAATAAACTGCCCCAATTCTGGAATAGCATCTTTGGCATACCTATTGATTCACCACCACCTGTATGTGGAGAAGAAAAAAGTCACATTATAAAACCAGGAAAAAAAACAAAACTTAATAAAACCTAACACACTATTGCATGGGCTATTTGTAAGTTGAACCACAACAAGTTTTTAAACATTGAAGAATGCCTGGTCTTGTAATATCTACAGCAGAAAATTGTTCTATTTATCGGTTTATTTATAGAACATTCGCTATGTTTGCTGGTTCACTTTCAATAATGTACCCATTTCACAAAATAATATTTTATGCTGCAGTCATAACTCACCATGGCAGCAGTATCTAAGCACATTGTTTTCCACATTAATTCTTACATGTAAAAGCTGGAATAGTAACTGATTTAGTAGCATTCCCAGCACAGGTGATGGCCATCACAGTAGCAGCGTACATAACATTCATGCCATATGTGAAGGTGTAGGTTGCTGCTCCATTACTAGAAGGGGTCGCCACAGCTGATGTGATGGCACCACCACTGGGGCCATAGCTGACTGTGTAGTTTGTGGGAATGCCACCATTAGAAGGAAGCATTTGTAGGGTTGCTGATGGCTGGCTGTTTATGCATGATGTGGTCATGGTTACTGTAGGAATACCTGGAGCAGCTGTAGAGATGGACACACACCCAAGATGATGATACCAAATATACTACAGTAGCCTAGGAATACAACTGGAAGGGGAGGGGGGGGGGGGGGGGGGGGGGGGGGGGGGAGAGACCATCACACCCTTGCTAGCAGGCAGGTCAACACAAGAAGTATTAGATGGCAAAACAACAAAACAATTCAGTTACTTTCAGATTTTAAATAGTATCACAGATGGAAGTCAGTACTGCTCTTATAAAAAACAATGTACCAATAGTATCATAAAACTGAAGGTATAATGTATGATGTATTCTCAGTTCTTTGAAGACACATCCAGACAGCTTGCTTGTTTTACTTCAAAATAAATAAATTCTGGCTAGCTTTCCAAACTTGACTTGTACTCTTACCTCGAAAACACTAATTCTGCAATCATCAAACTGAATTGCATTTTCATGCAGACACATGCAGATGGAATGGTGTAATATTCCCATGCAGCACACCGTAATCCATTGGATAAGCACATCAATATGTGAATGCATGGGCTGTTACTCCATTACACCCCAGATCCGATTACAATACTGAGTCGTGCAATGCTTTGATGAACAAAAAACATTTCCTTACAAGTTCATTTTTTAAAGCAACAGTGCTATAAAAACAGCAAGGAAGACATGTTTTTGTATGATAAGAAAAACTAATACTACATTAATAATAATTTAATCCACTGCATATGAAATTATAGTACGTTATTCAATCGTTTTGGGCACAACTGAAAGGGGTTATCACACATATCACACACATATCACACATTAGCACTGAATTGGCTCAATAACTTACTTGTGGAAAATCCAATACCACCGTATGAGGTACCATCTGGAGACATACAGTCGATTTGTATACCATTTAGATAGCTACCAGTCTTGTTAATGTGCAGGGTGGAGTAGTCACAGGGAAGATTAGACAGGTGGCATTGCACGTGTTTGGTGTTTGGTTGAGAGTGATGTTGCAGAAGTTCTGTGTCCCATTAGTGAACTTCCACACGGTCTTGTTGTATGTGTTGGGAGTTTCCTCACATGAGCAAGTCACTACAGACTTGGAGGAGCAGAAATTGTCACATATGAGGAGGGCATGCATCTATCATTCTGTTGAATTGTTCAAATTAGATTAGAGATTTACTACACCTCATATTCATTAGTATTGTTTCAGCAAATGTGTGATCAATGAACAAGTATAACAAGATCTGTACCTTGGACAATAAAGGCTGCTGATGTGATAACGAGAAGGATCTATTGAACAAGGGGGAGGAGAGCAAATTGAATCGTCTCACCACAGCCGGAATACATGTAAACTGCATGTATGCAACGCAAACCTCAAGTAATAGTTAATTCTATTTTCTCCAAATGCCCTACAATTTAATTTTTTGTAAGGTTCCGCGGCTATTTTTTTTTTTTTTTTACCGGCTATATAAAGATAGCCACATGTCTATCAAAAATCACTTGTCTTGTTCTGTGCTTTCAAACGTTGTGTACGCTCCCTGCCGGATAGCTTTTCCTGATCTTATCAACTTTAAAAATACGGTGACCAGCATGTGTCAAGGGAATGGACTAATCGCTAAGTTGTGCACGTGCATGTATGCAATGGATTGATGTACTATGGAGATTAGATTTACATGTAGAGATGGAGTGGTGATAAAAATAAACGCAGTAAGGTTTACTTCGTTGTAAGAAAGAAGTTGCAGAAAATGGACTCAGTCTTATTTTTAGCCATAGTTTTCATGACTCTTTTTAGGGACGTGGCACGTGCCCTCCTGTGAACAGTGTGCTGCAGCTCTCCACGATAACACCTATTGTCTGCATGCAATATCGAAGTTAATCTCTTAACTCCCCCCCCCCCCCCCCCCCCAGTTTTATGTATAAGCGCACTCATAACCCCGGTACTTTCATTGAACAACAACTGCTCTTATATAGTTTTAAAAGAGTAGATACGTCAGACAGCGCTAATATATAATGCACGGTGCTTACTGGCGTATTCTGAAATGTCATCTTGACATAGGTCAATGTCAACAGACTGCCGGGTCGCTATAGAGATCTTTCATCGCGTGATACTCTAATAATAAATTTCAGTAGGCCGTCCTGCGTTAAGCCAGTTATGGGACGAGAAAGGATTGGCAGAGGAGCATGTAACAAAAGGTGATTATAAGTGATGTTCGGCTGACCAACATATAAAGAATAAATAATAATTTCATTCACTATTGTACATCCATAGTATAGACACGCGTGATTCAACGAATCGATATACAATGGTTTGTGAGACTACAGGAAAGTCTGACAATTCTTGTCGTATTATATCTGTTACAACGCAGTTATATATGCTATGTGTTAGGCCATGGGACTAAAGTTGCACAGCGGTCGATGGGAGGCCGAGGGACGCGTGTTCTTGCCGCCCTTGCCGCGCCGCTGCCCTCCTATACGTTTGGGTACGAGACTAGGACCCCACCCCCCTAAAACAAAATCCTGGCCGATCCGTCAGTGCTCCTATATATTCATACATTTGCAGACCTGCCAACTCTTACGCATTTCGCGGGAGACTCACGGATTTACAGTCACTCTCACGGCGCACTCCCGCTAGCCATGTCCATTCTCACGCATATCCGTCTACGTCTTTGCAGAAATATTTTAACACCGCATCCATGACAGGACCATGAGAAACGCGGGGAAATTTTGGGGGCAGACTGAAAAACGATTTATTCCCTCTAGAAAGAATTGCGAGTGCATAGAGATTTCACTACATGCACCATTATGAGGCATGCAGATTCTTTTTTTTTTTTGCATCTCAAGCAGATATACTACTGATTGCAGTGATTGGCTCAAAACGTCATTGCATAGTTGAATGGTACAGATCGACTTTTAAAGAACATATTCTTTCTAAAGTTACAAAAATTGTATGTGAAATTGAGGCTCTAAGTAAAATACATGTAATCATCTCTCAAGGTAGGAGTGATATGAGATTGCCGCCAGTGGATTGTCAGTTGCGTGAGCAGACTTCAAGAATCTTTCTTCCTGTCTTACTAAATAACATACCATGACTCTATCCAGGCAGGTACAGACTGAATTTGTTCGTTAAACTTGCAAAACTTGCCTCCGCTGGCAGTTTGAATGGAAGGACCACGCCCCCTGCCTACCGCGAGCGAAAATGTCTTCTAATTTACTGCTGCAAAATGAGTACAATAGAAGCTTTGGCTTGTTTGAAAAAAAAAATGATGCACCTTCCTATAGTTGTGTAACCAATGTTTAATGCAGTAATACTCAAGGTGGTGGGAAACATGACCCCGAAAAGTGTACCCGAGGGCATTTTCCACATCAAAAAACTATGTCCCGGTTTGACCTTTTCATGCAACAGGAAGTCATTTATAAAAGACCATTCCAAAAAAATTACTCTTTACAAACGGGTGAGCTTTCAACCAAACAACCATAGGAGGGAATATCCAATATCCACGATGCCTCCAAATTTCCCCGCGTTTCTCGGGGATGTGGTGTCATTTTATTACTTCTGTCTTCGTTTAACCATAGAGTTGATAGACTTGCGCCGATGTTGATTGTGTATTTAGTTAAAACTTGCTTGTTATACGTAAACTATATATTAATTTGAAAGTAGTGGCCTTTTAATCATCACCTGTGATAGAGTAGTGCGCTGCTATGTTAACTTTTTGAACGCCAAGTGTGTATACATATTCATGCATTCTCACACAACCATATAATCATCTGTTGTTTACGTAAATTGCATGCATGCATGCAAGTCAGTGCAATATACTAACATGCATGTAACCAGCCATGTAGATGCTGAATCCATAAACCTATAAGTGGGGCACTGGGGGTGTAAGCACATCTTGTGTTGTTACAACCCAATTATGAACTGGCTAAAGGCAGATGGAGATGGAGTGATCTGGTATTTATGTGGGATACACATTCCTGTTCTTGGAGTAAATAAATGGAGTGATGAATTAGTGCAGACATCTGAATAATTAATGTGGTCTTGAATAATAACATAATTACTACAGATGTCATGTACTAGTAACTTTACAAGTGTAGTAACTATTTGCAAGCATGCATGCATCATGAAGGTCCACACTTCAAGTTTTATTTACATTGTCATGGTAGAATCCATATAACGGTTGTGTGCATACATGTATTAACTTGCATGGCATCCAAAGAGTTAATGTAGGTAGTTCCAAAGCGGAAAGTTTATCATCATTACAACCCTAAAATTGCCCATTCTCCTGCAAAATCATGCCCAAGCTCATACAAGTTATCAAAGCACAGTTGGCAGGTCTGCATCTGTGAGTATATAAATTGTGCATCCAGCAAGTAATTGAATTATGGTGTGCTTTAAACAGAATCACTCCTGACTCACATGTACACCCTGCAATGACAGTTCACTATCCTCTTCAACTGTGTGTCCAAACTCTACAAGCAGTGTACCTGTGGTAGTGATGTTCAAGGTACTAGCTGTGACCAATTGGAGCATTCTAGCTACTCTTCCAACTCCGTTCTGCTTACTCAGTCTGCGAAAGCAAGGCAGAACTGATGCACGCAGATCATTTGAAGCCACCAATCGGGTTCCTCCCACTGGTCCACTTCACTGAATGGAGCGGTGGTAGCACCACTAGTACCTCATTAGGATTGTCCATATTAGGTACGCAATATATAAAGCAAGAAGTGCACTATAACTTGTCCAGTACCTATAGGTTTAATCAGTACATGTACTATATGTATCTAGTCCCCTCATGCAAATTATGTAATGAAGCATTTCGTTACTTTACTGTGTTCTTCATTTGTGTGTGTGTGTGTGTGTGTGTGTGTGTGTGTGTTGATTCAGATACAGAACAAGAGGCAACCAATTAATGCACTGCCACTAATGATGATGTAATTCAGTAATTATGATGTAATGCACCTGTTGTTGACACACTACATGTCCTGTACACGCCTCACACCACACAGATCCCCCCAGCGCAGATGGGCAAACACTTGTCATTAACTGTACTCATGCGACCTCAGGGGGAATCCCTAGTAGCTATGTCATTACAGTGATTCCTGGCATAGTGAAGATTGTGGTGCCCAGCATTGGAGATGCCACTGTGACTGTCTCCCTGCTGGCCACTGTGACTATCTCCCTGCTGGCCACTGTGGCTGTCTCCCTGCTGGCCACTGTGACTATCTCCCTGCTGGCCACTGTGACTATCTCCCTGCTGGCCACTGTGACTATCTCCCTGCCTGCTGGCCACTGTGACTATCTCCCTGCATGCTGGCCACTGTGACTATCTCCCTGCTGGCCACTGTGACTATCTCCCTGCTGGCCACTGTGACTATCTCCCTGCTGGCCACTGTGACTATCTCCCTGCTGGCCACTGTGACTATCTCCCTGCTGGCCACTGTGACTATCTCCCTGCTGGCCACTGTGACTATCTCCCTGCTGGCCACTGTGACTATCTCCCTGCTGGCCACTGTGACTATCTCCCTGCTGGCCACTGTGACTATCTCCCTGCTGGCCACTGTGACTATCTCCCTGCCTGCTGGCCACTGTGGCTATCTCCCTGCTGGCCACTGTGACTATCTCCCTGCTGGCCACTGTGACTATCTCCCTGCCTGCTGGCCACTGTGGCTATCTCCCTGCTGGCCACTGTGACTATCTCCCTGCTGGCCACTGTGACTGTCTCCCTGCTGGCCACTGTGACTGTCTCCCTGCTGGCCACTGTGACTGTCTCCCTGCTGGCCACTGTGACTATCTCCCTGCTGGCCACTGTGACTATCTCCCTGCTGGCCACTGTGACTATCTCCCTGCTGGCCACTGTGACTATCTCCCTGCTGGCCACTGTGACTATCTCCCTGCTGGCCACTGTGACTATCTACCTGCTGGCCACTGTGACTATCTCCCTGCTGGCCACTGTGACTATCTCCCTGCTGGCCACTGTGACTGTCTCCCTGCTGGCCACTGTGACTATCTCCCTGCTGGCCACTGTGACTGTCTCCCTGCTGGCCACTGTGACTGTCTCCCTGCTGGCCACTGTGACTATCTCCCTGCTGGCCACTGTGACTATCTCCCTGCTGGCCACTGTGACTGTCTCCCTGCTGGCCTGACAGCACAGAACACAGTTACACATTCTGTAAGAGTGGCATCTGTTAATGAGAGTGCTCAGCAAAGAACCGTTCTGCATGTGTGGATTATCTTAAACCTAAAATTTGCAGGGTTAATGACTTGCATGGCGTATGTGCATGCAGAAACATCGTGCCTGTGTTTTAAGTGTATGGCACTTCATGTCATGTATGGACCAAATATTCTTGTGTACTATGCATAGTAATATACATGCATGTAGGATGAGTGGTGCCTGGTTGTTGGATGAAGATCACTCGACATGAATGAGCTATGGACCTGGACTTGTCAGTGATACAGAGGTCAAAGGAGCGGTATACCATGTTACTATGGATACAAATCAGATATTTACCAGTCTATCACACACACACACACACACACACACACACACACACACACACACACACACACACACACACACACACACACACACACACACACACACACACACACACACACACACACACACACACACACACACACATTACTACATGCATTGTCCCCACTTAAAGATACTGATCTTAGAAGTCAGTGGGTTAGCTATGATTAATTATGTGATACACAATTTCAAGCTATACACACACAAGCTTGGCATTTACAGACAGGTGTCAGGGGTGACTCCTATGCTAGGGGAAGGGTTAAATTCAGTCTGGCATGTACAGCAAAGTACGCTGCTTTATAAGAGGGTGAGGGTGGGGTAGGGGGGGCGAGGGTGGGGTAGGGGGCGAGGGTGGGGTAGGGGGCGAGGGTGGGGTAGGGGGGGCGAGGGTGGGGTAGGGGGGGCGAGGGTGGGGTAGGGGGGGCGAGGGTGGGGTAGGGGGGGCGAGGGTGGGGTAGGGGGCGAGGGTGGGGTAGGGGGGGCGAGGGTGGGGTAGGGGGCAAGGATGGGGTAGGGGGGCGAGGGTGGGGTAGGGGGTGAGGGTGGGGTAGGGGGAGTGAGGGTGGGGTAGGGGGCGAGGGTGGGGTAGGGGTACAGATGTATGCATTCCCATGAATACAACCTGTATTTAATGCGCCAAATATTTCAGTCCAAGCTCCCGCGCCCTCGGTTCTTCTTGCACCGCTTCCAGGGTTCTAACCACTTTGCCCCAAGATGATTCCTCGTCGTTGCTCAGCCATCTCTTCAGCATCGCTTCTAGGCACTTGACAGCATCGCCCGGGTGGTTGTACTCAATCACCTCGAGCCCCGTCACTCCAAGATGGCGCCCGATCTCCTTCCATTTGTGGCTTACATCCACCAGTTCATTAATCAAAAGCTTTAAGTCCCTTTCTTCAAGTGCCATTTCCTTAGTCTCGTACCCAGACCGAAAAGATGTAAAAATTTAAAACATTAAAGGATAATATTGCGCCACGCCCTAATTCTTAGTGTTTTTTTTTTTGTATATATATACCGCGCCAAAAGCTTAAAAGGATGACTCAACTGGATGAAAAAGAACTAAAATATCTTTTGGGCGCGTTGCGTCTTGCCAGCCCTAAATGGAGGCCACTAGCTAACCAGCTGGAAATTAAGGAAGTGGATATTATAGAAAAGAACCACCCACATGATGTTGAGCGATGCTTAGAAGAGACGTTGAAGCGTTGGATGAAGTCAGATAAATCCTCGGCGGATACTCTTGCCGATGCTTTGGATACTATTGGGGAGGGTGGACTGGCCAGAGATGTTAGGAAGAAGTATAATTGCGCGGAAAAAGGTGAGTGAGAAAATAACCGGTGTGCGACCGATCGATAGAGTTAAAATACAAGAGAGGAGTATACTTCACGTCCCGCACTGCACGGGGTCCTGTTTTCAGCCACTGTAGCCAACAGCAGAGGCGCTAATTAGAATGTAGGGTTGTTAGCCCGACCCTCGCGTTTTGGCGGAAGGTCGGGTACATGTGCCTCATCTGATAGCATTGTGTGATCATATGCGATAATAACCCACACTCGGTATAAGATGGCTTGATGCGAAGGTCCCAACTAGGGTTGGTGTTATTACAGTTAAACAAAGCACGTGTGGCTGGTTCTGACCCGGATTTCTTTCACATACAGCCCGCACAGGTTTCTGGTATTTCTGCCAAACTTCAACTATATTGGACACTGCATTAATGACCTCTTTAGGCATGCAGCAACAACAGCCCATGCATTTTCCTTCAGAGGGTTTTATAAAGTTGGATTGCTTACATATGTTGCTTTAAATACAAGGTTGTTCTTAGACAGCAATTGATGAAGCCTGTTTAGGGTGTGTGATATATTTATGATTACCGTTGCTGTGATGTAAAAGTTGGGAGATTTTGAGTCATTAATTTTCATCATGAACGCTCTTACACAATGCATTGCATTTTGTTAGTTTATATTAGCTAGTGAATTAGCTCTGTGTGCAGGCATTATGGGTAGGTATATTAGGTGCTCTGTGTTATTGGAATCCTCTTCACCATGTGATCTTCTTCACCATGTGATCATCTTCATCATGTGATCTTCATCATGTGATCTTCTTCACCATGTGATCATCTTCATCATGTGATCTTCACTTCTATGTAGAGATCCATCCACCACCGCCGAAAGTACCTAAAGGAGGTGTGGTCTGTTGTGTGGTTGCTGTGGTCCTTATGTGGAGAGTGTGTGTTTTCTTCCACAGGCCCACACCGCTTAAAGCCCACCGATCTGGATGAATTATTTACTGTAGTCGGTTCTGCCCATCCCCAGTGGAGGAACATTGGGAGGGTTCTGGGCTTCAAGCACAACGAGTTGTCATCCATTGTTCCCAAAGGAGGCCTCACGGGCCAGCGGGACTACTTTGAAGAGATGCTTGGGGCGTGGCTTAAGTGGGCCCCGCCCAAAAGCAAGACATACCCAACCACAGAAGCCTTAGTTGAAGCACTCCAAAATGAAAGTGTTGGAGAATACAGCCTGGCCCTTAGTCTAAGCAAGAATACAGAATTTACGAAAGAAGAGAGATTAAATATGGATTAAAGTTGAGGTGTTCCTTTCCCTAATTACAGACAGTGTGAGTATGTAATTGTTTTTATAAGTTGTAGTTGTGTTATGGCCGTTTTTTTGCACGTGGTAATCACGTGACCTTTATCTTTACGGAATTTCATTGCTATCCGACGCATTTACTTTCGATTTAAATTTTTTTTTTATTGGAAGCTGCATGCAATATGCTGCTCATTAAAAAATACAAACAAGTTTTCTTCACTGAACTTTAGTGCCACTCAGCCGGTAAGTTGTACTCTGGTCGAGGTGCACGTGCTATCTGCAAATAGCACATTATTTGTGGATGCCGCAACGAATCCGGTGCATATATGTAAGACAGGAGCGCTAGCTGGGCTATATGTACGTATACGTGAAGCGTATCTCTTAAGTTTAGCGCGGTAACCTACATGTAGGCGTTGCAAATCATTTATTCGAACAGCCGGCCAACGCTTGAAATAACAACAATCAATTCAGTGGCGTAGGAACAGGGGGGGGGGGCAACTGCCCCCCCCCCCCCCCCCCCCCCCCCAGGTTTACACCAGCAATACTATTTTATTTTTATTAGAAACCAAGTGAAACCTATCTTTAGTTTTGGGAAATTGCACAGAATGCTTCGATTTCGATGTATTATTCACGAATTACCTACCTAAATTATTTATAAGTGGTTTAGCTTACGTTGCAAAGGGGATCCCCCCCCGCTTGTATTTCGTTTGCCCCCCCACTTTAAACTCCTTCCTACGCCGCTGTGATAATCAATATAGCAAAGAGGGCTATTTGCAAGGTAGCTATAGCAGCCGGCAGAAAACAACGCCAGCGTTCGCGTGCTGCGTGCATTGGGGTGCAGCCCCAGCAACCTTCGCAATTTTTTTAAAACTAAAAGCATACATGTAGCACATTATTTTCATAACTAGGGGGGGCTATTTTTAACCATTTATGTCTAACACCAGGGTGGACAGCAAAAAAAGTTTTTGCCGTTCGGTCACACAGCAAAAAAAGTTTGGTGGATTTCACTCAAAACGGCTTACTATATATCACTCAGAATCAGGATTTGGAGTGATATAGTTAGCCGTTTCACTAAACTTTTTTTGCTGTGCACGGAACGGCTTACAGAACTGATAAGTCTTTTCAGGATAGGGCCGAGATAAGTAAGGCTTAAATCCTTTCGGTACATGTATAACGACCCGTGCTAGCAGACCTATCCATTACGCTCCGGTCGGAGCGTAATAATGCGATAGGTCGGGTCGTTCTACATGTACTAAAAGGATTTAAGCCTTACTTATCTCGGCCCGATCCTAAAAAGACTTGTTCTATAAGCCAGTACCGTTAAATGCAATAGGTCCCTTCTATGACCGAACGCCAAAACCTTTTTTTTGCTGTCCACCCGGGTGTCCAATTGTACCCCCGGGTGGACAGGACAATAGACATTAATCACTAATTAATTCACAGTTGTCGTAAAAACTGGGGAGCTATAAAGTATTGCCCCCCCGGTCTACGCCCTTGTATATACAAGTCAATGGCCTGGGGACCAGCAAGCCAGTTCATTTAATATACCCGTTCAATAATAAAGTAGGCCAGTCAGTTGTGAGACTAGCTTTAATTTCCCGATCTACTAGTATCATAGATCGGAAAAGTTCGTTTCGCAATTCGCAAACCAGATATAATACTTGGACACTTGGGGGGAGGGGGTGGCCCCCCTGGTTCTGCCATGGCCCCCCTGTATGGGCGCCGGGATATCCGGCCGGTAGCTAGTATTAATAAAGTTACCTATACGTTGCGGCATTTAAATTAGCGATGAATAAATTATTTGCTGAACTAGCTTGGCCAGGTTTGGGGCCGGCGGGGGGGGGGGTTCGACCGAAACCACCCTGCTTCATGCAGAGCGTAAACCATACATGTGGTATGGGATGTAATTCGTGCCAAAACTACACCACACGCGGTTTACGACGCACACCATACCCAAAATTGCACAGCCTGGGGACCCGATTGATGGTTTCGGGTCCCCATACCGGTCACATGTGTCAATCGTGCCAAAACTCGCCACTGTCATTTCAAAATTTCTCTGCTTTCTTTTTATAATAAGACGTTCCACTTTCGATGTATTTCTCGTATTTACTCAACACATGGCCACGCTTTGGACTTGTCTTCCAGGTCCAAAGGTTTTATCTTTTAGTATAGCTCAAGGAAGCTGGAGGTGAGGCTAACGTTTAGAATGACGGTGTAAATTGCATGTCATTCTGAAGCTGCCTGTGTTACGCGTGCATGCTGTAGTTATCACTAGCTACTATTTTATGTTCTTTCCAGATCTCCTGAGTGATGACAACCGGTCTGTCGACTCTAACTCTCACGTACGTTTTGATAAGTCGTAGGTAGTGTTCGTGGGCGTTTTAGCAAATAAAGGACTGAGTTTTCCAATGTAATTAACTTACTTTACGGGGATAAATACGGAGGACCGTAGCTTTGTGTTTTTGGTGTGTGTTGTGCCCCGGTACTTATACATGTGTACCTTGCTGTTCTGTGTAGTTTTCTTTTCACAACATTGGGGGTATGGAAAGGAAATGAGGGGTGGAGTATTTAGATGGGGACTGGGGCTTTGATCATCATCTGTGGGCCTGATACACGTCTACCATAGTAAGCTGACATTCTTGGGGATGTTTGCGCGTATACATATCGGCCTACATGCATGTGTATGCACGCACGTATGTATACATGTGCATGATTGGGTGTGTCAGTGTGTGAGCGTGTGTGTGTGCTTATGGTCGCTTATGGTCCTCTAATGTTCTTTCCAGACCTGCTGGGTGATGAGCACCGGACCGTCGATTTTCAACTTCAACTCTCGTGTATGTTAATTCTACTAGCTTGCACTAGTTAGATGAAGGAATCTAACTGTGTCCATGATTCAAAATGTTATGCAGGGTATTAACAGGACCACAGATATCTGATTTAGGTTGTATGTGCTGAATAATTGTCCTGCCCAAAAAAGTGGTATTTTGGGACAGGTTATTAATAGTGATCAACAGTTACAATTTTAGCCTCCACACTATAAAGGTTCAGCATATGATGAATGATTTGTTGTACAACCAGTTGTTCTGTTTAATTAATTCCCCCCACTCTAATATTCTATGATGTACATTAAATGCTCATTATTATC